>JAMKQA010122673.1:0-12390 GCA_024699735.1 Posidonia australis | reverse complement strand
TGTTCGCAGGTGCAGGCATGCGTTTGGTTTAGCGTAGTGCATATAGTTTGGAGTCTGCTAGCCGCACACACAGGTTCCTGGTGGTTTGATATTTTATTGTTTAGCTTTAGTTTTTCCGTAATTTAATTTGTTTAAATTATTGTGGAAAATTCGGGACGTGACAAAAGTACACCACCTTCTTTTGTAACTTCAAGAGCATCTTATTGATAACATATTGTAAAGTTAAAAGAAAATAGTAACACAATCTTGAATATGGAAAATAATAATAGGAAATAGAGAGGAATTCCACGTAGTGGTTAATATTATTTACATGTAGTTGAGCACTGTACATCATATCAGAACCCCGTTATATATGCATTAGGGAGGTAAATGAAAAACTCAAGAATCAACGTTGTGTAGCAACAATAGTTACAAGGAATACAAATGATGTGTACTCCAAGGATCATCCACACCATCCATATGTATGGACTTATAACAAGGTTGAATTTGTGGAATAGAATTATGGTCTATATAAGGTACTTTTAACAGGTGATGATTGGATCATTTTGTGGTAGTTAATGAATTCATATTTCGATAATGTAATAATAGGTACTTGTAACTTTTTCAACAATATACTAAATATGAAGGGGATGATTTTATGGATAAAATAGAACTACACACGAATGCACAACTAATACGTTGTGTATGAAATATTAACTATTGTTCGATTGCAATTTCATAGTTGTAATGTGTGTAGGAAAAAGAAAAAAATCACTTCAATCATTTACGAAGAATCAAAATGACAACAATTCATGCATAGTCATATATATGACGTTAATACAAAGTCTCATTGGAGTCAATTTTTATAATACACAGCCTAAGTGGACTCTATTTTTATTTATTTAATTATTGGTTTTATAAGTAATAGAAGCATAGGCTATAATTCTAAACAATATATACTTGGTTGGAGGTTAAGTTTACTTAAGTAATTTTGTCTCAACAATGTAGATATTTTGGTTATAGTATTTGCACATATTCCATTGCACGCCTAACAATCCATGTTTTTTAAGTATAAGGTAAAGTATTTGCAATCACTTGGTCTAGTAATGAAGTTTCTTTACTCATAGAAAAAAAATTATGAGAATCTGTTTCACTTAATGATGGTCACATATTATGATTGTAATATATATTAAAAAACGTTTTCAAAAAAAATATAAGGCAAAGGCCGTTGCTTCATGCCTGGCCAAAATTAAAATTTCTTTTGGGTTATTACTCGGTTCTTCTTTCAAAAACGCCAAGTTTGCGTCCCACTATTAATTAAATACCTGTTGGAAATTGAAATCTAGGCATACTCGCTTTTAGGAAGACGAGCTTCTACAATCAACTTCTAGCATCCGCTCAAGTTCCTACAATGATTATGTCTTGTACATCATATACTTCTTGAATCTTGATCCCATAGAGCTTATTCCATAAGTACTAATTAATAATTTGGTGCATCCGAACATTTGAAGGAGGTATTTGATTTATTCCATAAGTACTAATTAATAATTTGGTGCATCCGAACATTTGAAGGAGGTATTTGGTTATGTTTTAAGCCTTATTGGAGTATCATGACATCTAGGTTTGATTCCAAGAGTCAAGTTGTAATTTATCCTAAATGTTATTAATTCATTTTCAATTTTCGCCACTAGCTACCTGTCCTTGATTCTACTTCTGTTTTTAACTGCGATTAGTTGAAAACAATTTCCTCATGAAAATTGATCAATTATTACAATGTAGTAATTAAACTGGCAGCCAGCCAGCATGTTCGCTCGCACGTTCGCTCTACCGGAACAGCCAACAACTTGAGAGACAACAAGAATGACTGCATCCGAACCTAAGCAACCTAAACATTAATATATGTTGCAATTGATTAAATATCTAGTGTACTTGTGTGTGAATGTGATGCCAGAGGGTCATATGGACTCGTCTCTCCAAATCAACCACATATAACAATAGCAGACAAAAAATCGGTTAGCGGTAGGAAAGAGTCGGCCATCTAACTAAACCAAACCGAAGCAAAAGAAACGGATCTACTTCTCCATCGAACCACCACGACCTATTTTTCAACAACAATAGAAAAGGAAACAGTTGATCTCTATATCTTCTTCTTTTTCTTCTTCTTCTCTTATATAAATCTCATTCCCTCCCAAACTCTTTCCCATCCTAACTTACATCCTACAATTGGCGACATCAACCAGCTCAATTCATCATTATCTCCATCCCCGGTCAAGTGCCTAATTATCTCTCGATCTCTAATGGCGACGGCAAAGCACCGGTTGTCCAGCGGAACAGCACTAGTTGCTGTTGCTGCGATGGTGGCCGCACTTTTAACAGGAGCTTCAGCTCAGTCTAGCAGCTGCACTCCAGCGCTTGTCAGCCTCATGCCTTGCCTTGGCTACATCTCTGGGAACTCATCGACCCCGTCACAACAATGCTGCAGCCAGTTGTCAAGCGTCGTGCAGTCGGATGCCCGGTGCCTTTGCACGCTTCTCAATGGGGCTTCGCAGCTGCCGATCAACATACCCATTAACCAAACCCAAGCCCTGACTCTTCCTGGGGCTTGCAAGATTCAAACCCCTCCTGTCAGCCAGTGCAATGGTCAGTACTCATCCAATATGCTTGATTAACATTGTCACAGATTGACGTTCTACGTACGCAAACTAATGTTGCTATATGACTGTGTCAGCTGTAGCTGGCGGACCAGCTGCAACTCCTCCCGTGAGCAATCCTAGTAGTCCAGCAGCAGCTCCTAAACCTTATTCTCCATCAACTCCGAGTGAAAGTGATGCTCCGCCGACTACAGTCCCACCGACCACTTCACTTCCAACCATGCCTTCAGGTAAGAAAGAAAGCGATACACATCTGTTAGCATTATTTCATCTTGCAGGTTAATTACGGGATTGTCATGTAAGAGTTCCATTGTCCAGCTCATGGAAACAAATATATAGCATCTAAATTGTTTAAATATATAGCAATATAATAGTCACAAAAGTAGAAAAATAAATTGTTTAAATTTTGTTTACTACTTCAGGAAATGGATCGAAGGCAACGCCGGCAAGCGTACAATCCTCAGATGCAAGCTCTACCAAGTTGACCTTGTCCCTGTTCTTCTTGCTCGTTACCTCGTCGTGTGCTTCGGCTCTCTTCATCTTCTGAATGTGACAATTGTTATATGATATATTCTAGCATTTTCTCTTTTCTTTTTTGCATATATATCTATACATATGTATCCTTATTGTTGCCCTGTTATGTATTCATTTATTCTTCTGTTTACGTGTTGCACATTGTTCTCGCTGGGTTTGTAATACTGCTGTTTCCTATCTGAGCAAATGGTTGTGCATTTGTAATCAGGAAATGGTTCGTTTTATTTTAGTTTTCTGTTTTTTAAAATAAAATCTAATTATATAATTAGTTAATCTATAATATAATCTACTATAGGTTAAGGTTTCATCCTATTCTAAGTTATATTCACCGTTAAATTTTAATCTAAAATTTAAGAGTTAAAATTTGACAAAACATGTTGAAATTTAAGACCTTTAGATTAAAGGTTAATGGTTGTTTGATTTAAATGAAAATTTCAATATGTCTTTATGGATATCTAATAAGTTATTTCTTCTTCCTTATGTCTTTATGAAAAATAAAAAATTGTCTACATACTCTTTATATGTAGACACCTACATAAAAAATGTTTCCGTTTGTAATCTACTATTTTTATTTTATTACAAAATACACTATCCCTACGACTCTA
Organism: Posidonia australis; assembly: GCA_024699735.1. NCBI lineage: Eukaryota > Viridiplantae > Streptophyta > Magnoliopsida > Alismatales > Posidoniaceae > Posidonia > Posidonia australis. The sequence continues at coordinate 8,621 of JAMKQA010122673.1, read as the reverse complement.
ATGTTTGCATTTACAAATTATGACAAGTATTTCCAACGGGAAATTTTAAATATTTTTCAGAAGATTAATGATCCCAAACAAGTGAAGTTATCTCAATAAACTTGGAATATGATTAAAATTGTCAAATTTGAAACGCAAATCTGCTCGAAACTTGTTTGTAAAAGGTTTCTTTCAAATAGTTGTTGGGGTTGTCTAAAAGAATATCATTGCTCCATAAGGGACTCGACACCTATGTGTTGGTTCGCACTTCCACATTTCATCAATTTCAATAGAACCTATAAAAAGTTCTCCGATGAACTAATCGCGACTTGGGGGACTGTTTCTAGCTATTACTACATGGATTCATATTGATGAAAGGTCATCACATACTTTACTGTTCAAAGTCTGTTCGATGAAGTTCTTACTGTCAATCACAAATACACCCACGTTTCTGTCATTTTAGCGGAAAAATTGGTCACATTTATGATGCATCCTTCAAGAAGTAGTGCTTATGGACTCATCAATAAAATCGAACGCCATAAGCATTGTGGCTTCTTTCAGCTTTAGCTCAAACCCTACTGGTCTAATGTCATACGTGTCCTTTTCATTCAAATAGTTGTGCTAGCTTCTTGTTTGTCACCCGGAGCTGATTAATACAACTAATTGTATTTGAAACATATATGAGATGTAAAACTAGATCTATGTAAAAACAAAATTTTGCAAACAACATCAAGAGAGTTTATTTGTGTATGAGAAAAAATCTTTTATATGAAGAAAACCACATACGTATCGCTCTTAAGTATTAATAAGAAAGAGCTGTGATCACATGCACTATTAATCAACCACAGAACAACCACCATCCTTGGAAGAAGCATGATCTAGATTTGGATAGGATCAAATTTATCATGATCAGTATCTTATGGAAGAAGCAATGTCGTGATTACCACTCCTAATTCATTTCAAATCAATCAGAATTGTTATCACAATTCATTTCAAATCAATCAGAATTGTTATCACAAAATGATCAACGAGATGGCCATGTTGGTAGCCATGTGGGCCCATGGTATGTCAAACTCAAAATTTTCATTTTGGAGGAAAATATGGATTTGAGATTCCACCAACTATACAAAGTACACACACCCATATGATTCAAACGTAGGAGTCTTCCCAATCCGTTTGAATTACAATGGAGTGTTTTTCACAAGCAATATGGGACTAAAACTCCAACAAACACACTAATTCTAAATAGTATTCTAATTAGAGACAACTACGTTCAGTGTTAGGATAACCTACAAGCTTGAACCCCCTACCTTTGCGATATTGTCTTCATGAAAGATGTGAGTAAATTAATGTTATGACTAGAGTCACTACAACTCATAGAACAAACTAAAACATTTCTTTTCAAATAACATTTCTCAATTTAATATGAATAATAGGCCACAAGCTAGATTATCTACGCAAGAATTTGTAGTATGCAGTTACATGACTCTTGCTATTTGTACTAGAGAGAGATTACCACACATCTATACATGCAAAATAAAATAAAACAAAACACATATGAGTGACCACTAAAAAGGTCACCTAGCACACACTCCACAATAAAATAGTAAAACAAAAACTCAATAAAGCCATAGTATAAAAACTACAAATCACAAAATATCACTGTATATCTATAACAATCTCGAGAGCATACCAAAAATCTCTAAAACAGCATCTCCCTAAATCTCGATGCCATACAAGCAAAATCTCATAAACATGATACACTTAGTCTCTATGATCTGCATTAAAAAGCAATCACAAAAATACATGGCCACATAGGCGAAAACCTAGTCATATTGCCCTATGCTAAGCAAGTGATACTAGCCATAAGTAGATGTTGAAGTATACTGTACTGCCACAAATAAATCACCCAGCATGGAACCTATTCGTCCTAGGTCCAATCTCTCTGAAGAATCCTCAACAATGCTAACCACACATGGAAAATTTGTCCTTTCTTAGGACATCATTAGAAATAGGGGGCATGTATGTACCTATACTAGCCAAATTGCGTAGAGTCTGCCCTCTAGGCGTCTAAATTTCAGTGTCCGAAGTAATCAGAATATCATACCTCCAAGTCTAGCCAGCAGCTTAACCCTCAAACCTTAACTTTGGTCTCGTGAATGACAATCCAGGAGTATCATACCTTCTAGATCCGATGACACTTACTTACAACCTCTTGGTCTCTGAATCTCAACCGAGGCCTTGTGCTCAACTACTCAAGAATATTGTCATATCTCCTAATCTTGGTAATGCAATCCTTCAGCCTCTTGGTCCACAAAACAAATCAACAGTAATACATTTCATAAACATTTTCTTTATTTTCATCAAGCCTTTTCGAAAACACTTTAAATTCATATCAATCACTGGTTCAAAACATAATAGGCCACAGTTTGATTGTCATACCAAAACCACATGACCATGCCATGCATCAAACCCACGCCCAAGAGCTATGCCTCTTACCTATGTTGGACACCTATGCATCAAGGCAAAACTAGAGTGATGAGAAAACCAAATCCAAATTTTACCACACAAATCAAAAAAATGAAAATAATGTACCAAAATCAATATCTCAAAATTATCAACCATTTGCAATCAAAATAATAAAGAATCATTAAGTAAAAATCAAGATATCGAAGACCAAAGCCAACATGCATGCATAGTAAATAGTAGAACCGAGAACAATATAAACACATTATTCATTGTAAAAATATAGCAAAATTAGCTAAAAATATTGCAAGTTACCTACAAAGCAAGATCATCATATGCATTATCCTCCCCAAACTAAACGTCCACTAATTTGGAATTTGATGGAGTGTGTACCTCAAAATGAAGTTCACAACCCAACATGCAAAGGAACCCAACAACCTGATGTTGGTAGCCTCCTTCGCCAACACTCCAAAGACAATAGCTCCTACCTCCAAAATGAACTCAAGGCTATACAGTAGCCAAGAAATAGGAAAAAGCACAATCAAACACACATGCAAGGAAGGAGAAGATGAACCCATCAATAGGTTGAGCAAAACTGAACTCCACAAGTCTCTCACACGTTAAAGATGAGATCGTCGGTGATAAAACTCCATCCAAAGCTCCCTCAGATTACGATCAGGGCTCACCTCCTTCCCTACAAGTGCAAACTCATAGCCAAAAACACTCCACCACTCTTCCTCTCTCTCTCTCTCTCTCTCTTTTTCTCCTTTTCTCTCTCACACACATAGGAAAACTCTCCTCCACTTCTCCTTTTCTCCTCAAAGGTCAGGGACTTCCTCTAAGTTCTTGCTACAAATGAAGGGAAGAAGAGGAGTGATGAGTGGCCTCCATTCCTTAAATAGCTGTGAGGCTAAAGGACAACCACACAACCACAATGACAGGTGTCGCGTGCATGTCCTCAACACAAACACGAGTCACACTGTGCACTTCCACTTGCACAAACACTGCATTTATATGGCAACCCAAACTCTACACTTGCACCCATAAATCCATAGAGCAAGCTATGTGTAGTAATGAGCTCATGCACAAAAAACCAAACAACTTAAATAATCCATGAGTAATCAGACCACTTGCATAAGAACTTAATTAATCAAAGTGGAACACTCCCACGATAACACACTGTTCATTATAAAATAATCCAATGAAGTCAAGAATTATATATTACAAATCATCATGAAGACCTAAATCTGAATCATCCTCTTTCAACACCAAACACAATCAAGTGGAATAAAAAACTCAAATCTAACAACTTACTACACCCTGAAACACGAAACCTTGCCAAATAGCCACATCGATAATTTGCACCTCCTAATAACGTTGAGTACCCACACCAACAGACTGCACTGGTAATCCATGCCAAACATCTGCATTGACTACCAATGCCATTCAGTTGTGTCAATAAAACTACACAACTTGAATGGACAAATAAAAGCATAGGCATTACTATTAAGGCTTCAACTCAAGAACCTTCACAATCTATCAATTCACACATAATTTCCTTGGCTTTTCAAACTAGTGATATAATAAAAGCCCTATGTCAAACTTAGTGTCTACCAGTGTTCTTCAAGATAGTCTACACGTCTTATAGGTGAAGGCCACATCTTCGTGTTGCATAGGTGGGTCCATTGAAATCCAAGATTTCTTGGCATTAGTTTCTAGACCTTTCTGTGGTCCAACCATTGTGGTGTCTGTAGACACCCCACTTTGGCAGCCGCTTGTTGGCGGAATTCTTCGGAAAAACCCATCAGTGGAAACGAGACCTTTCCCACACTAGAGCCCATTCTACACTCCAAAATCAACCCTAGAACCAGTCCAACACCTTAAACCTCCACTTCACCATGAGCCCAAGCCCATTTGATGGTCTATCACTCGAGGAACAAGCCTAGATTCCCAGCAACAAGGTTCGCAAAGGGTCTAGTGCACATATATGGTGAGCCTTTACAGCAATCCAAGCTAGCGCATTGAGTTGGCGAGTTAGCCTGGCGAATCTTGATGGCATATAAGGGAGGCACGAAAACCGGGTAGAGTGCCCTGTTTCAATTTAAACTGATAGAAAGGTGCAAAGGTCTTTCCTCTTTGATTGATCACCCAATTTTCTTATGCCATTGGCCAAGGCAAATCTAGGCATGTACCACAGTGTCCTGGGACTATCATACCCCTATCCCAACACCTCAATGACCATCAAGCCCCTTTGAATTCATCTCAACCATCCTTCTAAAACCGTTATTCATCAACGACCATTGTAAGCCCTCTCCTCCAATTTAAGCTCATCTTCATCATGGACGAGTTGTTGGAGAACACTACGGGAGAAGTCACCTAAAAGCCAACCAAAGTAGCCACCTCCTAGCCAATTCTGGTCATCAACTACCAACTTTAGCCACCTGTTATCACTGATATCCCATCTCTACCACCATAGCCATTGAGACACTTAACCAAATTACCCCATAGCTACTACGCATCCTCCTCAGGCCACTCTTAGGGTCCCAAGCCCTTGAGTCGATTCATAGTCTGCATTCTGGCTGAGTCGCACCATTGTCGACCATCAAATCACAGCAAGCACCCATAAGCATATCAATCCGTCCAATTATCCAAGCCTTGAGTAATCCTCAACAAACACCCACACAATCTCCGTCTTTCACCTTGCAACCCCCGCATCCAGCCTCAAGCCACCCTTGATGTCTTCGAGCTATTCGATAGAGAAATGACCATCGCGAGTCGCCAGGAGAGACAATCTACATCAACTCAGGCAAGGTTTCTATCCCTGATCTTGGCCAACCTTTTCCCCATTGATTTGCAGAGCTTTACATGCATAATTCATGCATAAGGATCATCAATCACTCATGCATCCTTCCCCATTGGTGATGGGTTCCCATTGCTCAACCTGACTGACGACCAGTGAGCTTGTGGAGACACACCTGGCCATGTCCCCAACCTTTTCCGACCTCACCAAACATCCCCAGACATCAGTCGAAGCTCCCTACCGCCTGTATGGCCTGTTAAGCTCACGGCCATTGGTGGATTATGGTGAGGATGGTGAGGGACCCCCATTGCATCACAATTCACTTGCATTGCCTCCAACACTCTCGTTAAGCTCCTCTCACCCTCCCGAGATGTTGCGGTGGCTCTAAGAGGTCATGGCTAGCTTCCCTGGCCAAAGAGCCCTGCTAGAACCCAACAACGGTAAGAGGAGGTCAGTAGGAGAATTCACGCATTCACACATGCATCTAAGCATCTAGATCTGTTACTCGACATTCACACATGCTTCCCATGCATTCGAATCATGTTTCTATCATTGCATCGTGATTTGATGAGGTGAGAGGCTTGCAGTCAGTTTTGCAATTCAGCTAGCGAATCCCAATGGCACGGATCAATAGTGGAAAATACCAGCATATGATCCTAGCAAATCTATCCAACACGAATCGGAGGCACAACGCACTGCGTCAGAACAGATTGATTAGTTGAGTACTTTACATCTTTCTGTTTGGAGTTTCTCTCATGATTTCTCTTGGTTATCTTCTACTATCTGCATCTATTTCTTCGCCTACATTGCATGGTTTCCCAACGTTTTCCAACATGCATCCATCCATAGGGCAATGATGCTTACTACATAGTGTTCTTCTGATCGAGGCATTGCTGCCTTGGTCTAGAACTTGTATAGTGTTGTTGAGCGTTAGATTGCATGGTATTTCTGCCCCATTCAACTCTCTTGCATAAGCAAGTCATCAAGCATATCATTCATCTTGACTTAGCAAGTATACATGCATACTAAGTGGTGACACAAGTGAGTGGATAGCCTAAGAAAGATTGATTTCTCGGGCATATGGGGGTGCCTAATACCTTCCCTAAGCATAATAGGAGTCCTTACCCTTTCTCCGTCCTACAATGACCAATGTGTTTCATCCATTAGGCATGGATTATGCACACATTCATTTGCATCCATTTGCATACCTTTTTGCATTTATATGTATTTGATTTTCCTCGTATTTCTTGTTTTAAAAGATTAGATGGCGACTTCCCTTTTTCCTTATCCTTTTAATTTGTTTTGGTATTTTTTAGTCGAGCATCCTTCCTTGGATTCATCTCTTTGATGTGACCTTATCGGTTTTGTAGACACCCCAAATTTTCAATTTTGTAGGATGGGTCTGGTGGTTGAGCTCAAACCCCTTAACCTAGGCCATTTGGTTCATGGAAACCCAATTGGGCCCATGAAAGCCCACTTAGGCCCACTAAGCCCTAATTGAGCCCATTTGGGCCCACTACACCATTTCAAGCCTATTTGACTTCATGCAAGCCTATTTGAGCCCATTTAGCCACTTTGGATCCAATCAGCCTACTTGGGCCCATGTGAGCCCATAAAGCCCGCATTGGCCCATGGAGGCCCATGAAGCCCACTGAGCCCGGTCGAATCCATCTTGGCACATCAAGCCCACACCTCTCACCCACACTCTTTTTGCCCCTCTTTATTTGCAAAGATTGGTCCCATTTCATTTTGTTCATTACCCATATGACATTTGATTTCTTATCTTATTGAATATTTCATCAATCATATGGTTTCATTTAAATTTAATGTTGCATATCAACCATGTTTTACCAATTCCGATTGCAGCATTTGATTTGTGTTAGCTCACTCCTTCTTCACTGAGCTCATTCAGCCCAGCCCAAGCCACACCGTTCCAGCAACTCAACCAGAGCAGCCTCAGCCACTGGATCAATCGTCGGCAAACCAGGGTTGCCGTTCATCTTTGCCAGCGAGCAGGGGAGAAAAACGGAGACCACGGGAGACAGCCGTTGGCTGTCTGGTGAGCTGGCATAACCGTGGTCGGGTGAGCTGACTTTTCTGTTACGAGACGCATGCAAATTCGAGAAGCATCTGATGGGTTCACCTATATAAAGAGCAGAAGCCAGCCATTCAGGGGGAGAGAATTCAGAGAGCATTCCAGAGCTTTCCAGCACTCGAGAGTGAGGAATTGAGCGTGAGGAAAAAGCCAGAGCAGTCGTGAAGGAGGCAGATAGCTGCTTCCAGAGCTCCGGCGAGGTGCAGAGTTCCTCCAAGCAAGGTACGCCATTCTGGACCCTTCCAGTTCTTAATTCGTGTATTCCTAGGTCTTACTCTCTCTCCCTGAGGCAATTCTGAGCAAACTAGAGGCTTCCTCTGATTGGAATTGCCTCCCGTGCCCCGCCGTCGCCTGATTCCAGCAACAGAGGTGGGGGGGCAATCCAGGAAGTTTCCTGGATCCTCGAGCCCTCTCCTCTCCTCCTCTGGTCTCCCTCGAGCTTGCCGTGCCCCGTCACGCCGCTCCGCTGCCTCCAGACGTCCACACGCCGTCGCCGGAGTTCTTGCATTGATCCCGCCGTCGCCGGAGAAGATGACGGGATCAGTGGAGCACTTCACGCCGCAGCCGTCCCTGCTCCGCTCCGACGTTTCAGACACCTTCCTCAGCCTCTCGTGAGTGTGCCTGAGCCTCTGGATCCACGCCGCGAGCCCCCGATTGTCCCAGCCACGCCGCTCACTGGAGGAAGCCGCGACGGCGACGGTCAGGCCACCACCTCGCTCCACCAGCCCCCGCGCCGCTCTGGAGTAGCCCCGATGCCTCGTCGCACCCTCCAGAAGCCTCCAGATGCCGTGCCGCAGCTCCGAGCACCGCCAGTCGCCGCAGGACCTCCGTCGGAGCAGCCCGACGGTGTTCGGGGTGGGAGGAGAGTTCCCACTGTTGGTTTTGGGATCCACTCCGTTGGATCCCTTCGCTTTGCCCCCTTCTTGCTTCCTGTGGGGTATGATCTGAGATCAGACCCCGGGAGCCTCCCCCTTTTCTTATTCTGATGGTCGCCGGCGGCGAGCTCCATCGCCGGCGACCGTCGACCCTTTTTTTAAGTTTTAAAAACATTTAAACTTTTAATTTGAATAAAATCTGGATTTTTATTTTTCTTGCAAATATGTCCTTCTGGAATTACTTTCTGGTCCTTTTATTGCATTTAGGTCCTGCACTCATTTTTCTAAAATGTTTCAAATAAAGTTTTAACTGAAAATATTGCATGTTTTACCCTGAACATTTAAAACAATGTTTTCTGAGTTTAAAACTTTAATAAAAGCCCCCAGAGTCTTTGAAACATGTTTT
>JAMKQA010122671.1:0-12063 GCA_024699735.1 Posidonia australis | reverse complement strand
CGTTTCACTCATTCATGGCCGTATTGAATACGACGGTTACCAGACCTTTATGGCCGAAAATGAAACGACTGAAAGGAAAGCCGTTGGAGGAGGGCGGAGGGATGGTCAAAGGTCTCCTATAAATAGAGGAGAAGACACAGCTGAGAAATATAGAAAATACTTACATTGATTCTCCTACTTGACCATCGCCGGAACACTCTGTAAAGGACATCGCTTTTCCTATAGTTATGACGCCTAATCACTCTTGTGGTAGAATCACCTATATAATGAGAAGGATATTTCCACATATCTCAACTGAGTTGTGACTTCAATCAAATACTTATTCCTCTTCAATTAACCATAAAAAAAGGATAAATGGAGGCATTATGGTACACCCGTAGCTCTCCCTTGTATATGTGAGTCCACAAGAACTTCCCACTACTTTAATATGCAACTTTTTATTTATGCATAAAAATTTCAAAAAATGGTAAGATTCACGTTTTCAAGAAACACGTCTATAATCACTTAATATAGTAGTAAAATTTCTTTATGATTATACAAGAAGTTGAAAATTCGACTTCCACATACATCATATATATTACAATGATATTATTGTATTATTTTCTTTCTGGATTCGTATTTCATAAACGACGGAAAAAAAAATTATGAGAACCAATTTCACTCGATGGTAGTCTCACAGTCAAGTGTTTATTATGATTATAATATATATTAAAAACTGTTTCTAAAAAAAACACATTTCCAAGAAAAACATAACTTATAAGAATAATATGTTTTCCAATAAGACTTATCAAACACTGTCCTAGAAAAGTGCAAAAATTGGAGCAGAAGTGTAAAACCACCAAAAACGCCTGTTAACAGGAACAGCTAATCTATGGCACGAAAACCTTCAGAACGAACTCGTCTGCAAGTACCCAACCCATGGTGCTAAGTTAAGCTGAACAGAAGTAGCTGTCCATGCTCGGGGTTCTCGCATTAAAATAAAATCACATATGTATTCACAAGCCCTTTTTCCCTTTACCAAACTAAACACAAAAGCATTACAGGTTTATTTCGTGTTCCAGATCCAAAAAGGATCCCAATGCATCGTAAGAGTGGAGCCATGTCCCAGCACAACCGATCCCTCCCCTTGTTACACAGTAACCAGCAAATCTCTAATCATTACAACACATGATCATGAACCACCGTAACTAAAAAACATAACCGTCCTGTCTTGATCGTCTTTACCTCACAATTACACCATGATGGGCACTACAATTGGTAGTTTCTAATGTGCCAACTGCGTGGGTTGAAACAAGGCCGACTCCTCACATTTGGGTGGGAGCCACTACATCCCGATAACCCAAATACATAGCCTGTGAGAGATTTGGCTGCTGTTTCGACAGAAGCTGACGGCACAAGTATCTTTTGCACAACAATTGCTGTTGGAGTTGTTCCTGTAAAAATCCAAGAATTTATCTTAAAACTGAATACAATGAATGAATAAGACTACAGAGCTAATTAAGGCTTTGAATTATTTTAGGTACGGTTTTGCTGACCTCTGTTACAAATAAAGCGTGGAACCCTCGTGGAACCCTTCTAGGTATTTCAACTACAGCAACAGGATCAGACGACATTGTTTTTGCATCAATCACATTGACTTCAGATTTCCTGTCATAAAAGAACAAAAGAAAATTGGTACATACCATGTGACTTTGAGAGTGGAAGTCATCAATGTTTTTGATAAGGTTGATGCTATCAAGGTACATGACAATGACATCGACCACCATCTCAATCTATAATATAAAATTCTACAGTTACAAACCAACTTAAGTAGCTGAGTTGGCCAGAGCTATGTGGTTACATAAGCCCCAAAACTATTATATTATATAAAAAAAGTTTACTGCAGTTGTATTTGACACTGTGATTAAAATAATGATTTTAATCAAGGATTAAAAGAAATTGCTAGTCTGACAAAGCTTGTAGGTTTACAAGAACATTGCAAACTAACAATGAAATATAAATTTGAGAATTTTGTGTTTTTGAATACGAAAATGGATTAATATAAAAAAAATGCATCAAAATGTATCATTGTAAATGGCAGAGCATGATGAATCAAATTTGTAGTGACATTGACAACATACAACTCTATTTTTGACAAACAATCATAAGCATGAAAATGATAGATTTTGCCTAATTTTTAATTGTCACTGGGTGATTGTAGTGTAGTGCTTGGAATTTCCTAAAAAGTAGGTATGTATGTGGAGAAAATAAGGAAATGGCTGAATTATCAACTTACAGTATACCTTACTAGCCTTCATGCATACATGTTTGTAAAAAAAAGGAGAGTACCCGGTGTGCTCGTCGTATACAAAAAGCATTAAGTAGCCATCATCTTCTTCAAGGTTGGCACCTTGCTGGTGAGGTACATATACTGCCTCAGAACCAGATCTTCCAGGGCCCAGTTGAAAGATTCCTTTAATGTTGCCTCCAACTTCAAGCTTTGGTTTCACAAACTCTGGATCAGCATGTAGATCAAACTTAACAATACCTTTCACCTCTCCAATGTTTTCAACTATTGTCGCATAGATAAATCGGTGCTTTCTGGATTCACACAGCACAGCAGAAACAGTGTTGATACAACATTTCGGTTTAACCAACATGATTAACGAAATTATCATATTCAAAATGCTGGCACATTCAGAAATGGACTCCCCTACCTGGAAATGTCATACCTTCATCACTATGATCATAAAAACAAAAGATATTATTACTTTTCTTAACAAGTTGATTGTAGTAAAATGGTTCGACAAAAAAAAGCATAATAATATACAATACTGTCACAATAACCATTGTAGCATTTTTTATTTTTATGCAAATCCAAAAAAACTGGCACTTCCAAGTTGCCTCAGGAAACTGAAAAAGAAATCAGTGATCCAAAATTTCTCAGCAGTAGACACATGGGTGAAATTATACCTTCCATTGTAGTTCTCATTGATCCTAGGAAACTCTACACTAGAAACTGATAGTTGTTTTTGTGAAGCAGCACCAGTTTTCAAATTAAATCTCATTTCAAACCTGCACCGAATCAAGAAGGGGAAAGGAGTGAGATCCAGGGTTGCCAAACTCCACAATTTATTGTTGTTGACATAGCAGTCCATACAACTCAGTTTTGAAATCCTCAAATGTACTTTGTGTGGTTCCCATGAACGATTCCAATTCTAGTTTCGCCAAACGACAAGTGACAAGAACAACTTCATCACCTTCTTCCCAAGCATTAGCTAGCAAGGTACCAATTTGAAACATCAGTATCGAAGTAGATCTTGAGAACTAAAAGCTTCATGCACGACTTACAAGAGAAAAAGACAATTATATCAACAACAATTTTAATAGAGAACATACTCAAGATGTAGTGACTAAATACACACATTGCTTAGCCTCGTCAAGATCATTCGAACACTACCACTACTGTGGTTTTCCTATCTTTAATATCGCCTTCCTTAGTGCTTTCATGTTTTCTTCATTTTTGCATATTTTGAAAAACTCGACTCCAGGTTAGGAGCATACAAGGCAGCTCCTATGTCTTCTTGCTGATTGCGCATGTAGATAGAAGAAGATACAACTAGTATTTTGTCTTTACTTGTTTCTATACACTAGAAGAACGATGTTCTTCAAAATCTAACAATATGAACTTCAAAAGAAGAATACAAATGTTTAAAGTCACAGTCATTCTGGAAACATCTTCAACAAATATGACATTCAGCTTTGTGATGTTCTACAGTAAAGATGTTTATCTCTAACCCCTGAACATCATGATGATTCTAAATAAAATTTCAAGTCACATGTGTAATTTTCTTAGGGTCTGTCTGGTATGGAGAAATTAGATAAGTTAGCAGGAACTCCTCCAGATCCTTGTTTGGCTTCTTTTTGATGGTCAAACTCCATCACTGTTTGACCGAAAATATGGAAGAATTAGAAGGAATTGGTTTTCCTTCAAAATATATGGAAATACCATTTCATCATTTTCCTTTCCGACATGTGACAAAGGTAAGTTTACTACAATCATTTAAAGAACAAATCCAAATCCAAGAATTCAAAATCCCACAAACTAAACACTAAAATTTCAAATTCTGCGAATAAAACCAAACACTTAGATTTCAAATTCCAAAAATAAATTAAACACCAAACTTCTAACTCTTATATTTACATTTCCAATTCCAAGAATTTCAACTCCTACAAACCAAATGGGGCCTCATTGCTGTGAGCCTCTTTTGAAAGCAACAAATTATATGTTGACATGTTATTTTAAGTGTATGACTCTAACAATGTCTTTCATCTATTATGCTCAGGATCCTGCTGATTAAGATATTGGTGTTGTTATATATATAACTGGCAGCATCCATTCTAAAAAGGAATGCTTTTCTAAAACACCAGATTGACCAACAGATGCCAACAGTATATATGTATGACTCTTCCTTTCCACACAACACAGACACCACATCTGTTCTACCCATCTCTTCCACTTGTCTTCAAGTGAATTAAGCTCAGAGAAAATCAAGTTTCCAAAGTCATGATCATCCAACTAGGAGGAAAAGATCACCTTGAGACTCGTACACACATCTCCAGTTTACCAGAATTTTGAAAACAAATTCATTTTTGTCATTTTTTTTATGTTAATAAATTTTCAGGCACAAAACAGAGCAATAAGATGGAAACAATTATCCTCCAGATTTTGAAAGCCAATTCTACAACCTTGCACCATGAAGGTAAGATGTTGGACATCCAATCCTCAAACAGAAAAACCAGCATATGGCTAGAATCAGTTTCAATGAACACAAACAGTTGAAAGCCAAAGTAGGCCCATATTCCGAGATACAGAACAAATCGCATAAGAGACTAGATAAAAAATAGAAATATATATATGGTACGTCACCACATAGAAATATAACTATAAACATAAAAAAATCTTTGACTGGCCTGGAAGCCCGTTTAAATAGAAATAAAAAATAACAAAAGATAAAACAGGTAAACAAAAAATTTTAACCTTAAAGATTATTATATGCACATTTATTATGCAAGTTTTAATATAGATTTGCTATGAAAATTATGATTATATGTTTGAGTTGGTTTATGAAAATAATTTCAATGAATTTTTGAGTAAATTTTATATAAACCCTTGACTTTTCAGGTTATTACAAATTGATCCCTCACTTTTTAAAAATCAATATCTAACCCTTTCTTTTTCATTTTATTGTAAAAACACCCTTAATGTTAGTTGACTAGCAATCAAATAATGGTTTAGGGTTGTAACTATGATTAAATACTAACTCGAGATCGTGAAATGACCTATTTGCCCTCCGCTTTATAAACCAACTCAAACCCTACCTTTCTCCTCCGCCTCCACCTTTAGGGCAACCATTGATATGGCGACAACAATGGTGAGCGATGGTGGAGGAGGCGACAACAGCAGTGGTGGTGGTGGCAGTGGAGGAGGTGACAATGGTGGATGGCTTGTTACAAAATGTAGGGGGTGATTTAAAAAGATTCTATATGATTACTAGTTTAAATGAGTAGAAGGAATTACTTAAAAATATAAAGAATTATTCAAAATTTTACCTTAAGGGTATTTATGTTAATAACTAAAGTCGTTAATGGAAAACTAACGGAATCTATAATACATGAGGATTTTAAGGGAGATGCGTGGATATCAGGGGTGGATTCTAGACATGTTTTAGTAGCCCAAAGTGTTGTGTTGTTGTTGTAGTTAAAGCTGTTGCTACTACGAACGTGAATCACTATTGTCGCGAGCATAAGTTGTTGTTACAATTGCTGTCGAGCATAGGTGAAAGGTACACGTCCTACTTGAAAATTTCCTTATCCCATTAATATAATGTGTATTTAATGTAATTGTGCCTTAGGATTCCATGTGGGAATCTCGTGTCGGCGGCATTTGGTTGCTATGTGTTAGGTTTGTATTGTTAGAAATATATCTAGTTATTTTGATGATTATACAAATTGTAATTAAATTGTTAGAAAAAAGATTAAAGATGTTAAGGACAAAAATCATATATTATTTAAGATTCTCAGTTCATAACAAAAACGGCATACCAAAGGTATTTCGGCATACCGTTCATACAAAAACGACATACCGAAAGTGAAATGACATACCGAATCAGGGAAAAACGGATCATAAGTCAGAAGAAATGGTACACTCATCAACCTTCCGTTTCCATAAAAAAGAAAAGCAAATCGGCATACCGAATCAGAAGAAAACGGAACATGCGTCGGAGTTTCGAAGAGTTGAGGAATCAAAGAAAAATGCAGAAACGACATACCGATAAAAAACGACATACCGATAGAAAACGACATACCGTTTCAGGAGAAATCGGTATACCGAAATAAAAACGGCATACCGAATTGACCGTAAAATGCAGACTGAATGACATAACGGCACATCAAAGGCCAAAACGATATACCGAAGGACTAGCCGTTTGTGACTGTTATTATGGTCGTTAGACACAAGTGATGAAGATCATGAGGCTATAAATACTACTCATTTATACCTCTTTAAGACACATTGAATACTTGTAATTCATCATTCCTTTAGTCAATTTACTCTCCTCACAAGCATTCTGTAAGCAAAGAGTTGTAATCAAGCCTTATGAGAAAAGATTTCTATTGTAAAGTATCAAAGAAAAGGCTCTAGCTTCTCGGAGTATAGAGAAGTGGAAAGAGCAAAAGTGGAGTTGGTGAAACTACCAACAAGTAAGTTTTTCTCTCATTTAAGAATAAGGGAAAAATCTCAAGAGGGTCTTGAAGAGTGGATTAGGCTGGGTTGCCGAACCACTATAAATCACTTGTGTTTATCAATTACTCTCATCTCCTTCTTAAGCTTTAAAATTCTGTTGTGCATGATAAGTATAACTTTGTGAATTAAATTACTTATCATTTCTGATTATTGTTAAAATTGATTATAGAGATATTAAAAGTTAAAATTCTCTATTCACCTCCCCTCTAGAGAAGCATTTCGATCCTACAATTGGTATCAGAGCGGATTTCTAGGAATTAGATTTAAAAATCTACTAGAATACATGACTACTTCATCTTTTAACAATAATATTATGGAGGGAAAAAATATCAACCGACCACCCTTCTTTGATGGTGTAAGCTATAGCTATTGAAAATGTAGAATGATAATATATCTAAAATTCATAAGCTCTGAATTATGGGATGTTATAATAAATGGTTTTCATTTACATTCTATATCTTTTAAGGATTGGAGTAATGAAGAAAAACACATTGCCCAACTTGATGTCAAAGGCTTAAATATCTTATTTTGTGCTGTTAGTAAGGAACAATTTAATGGAATTTCTAATTGTAATAATTCACATGAGGCTTGGCATATCTTAGAAGTTACTCATGAAGAAACCAACCAAGTTAAGGAAACAAAAATAAACATGTTAGTTCACAAGTTTGAATTATTTAAAATGAAAGAAAATGAACAAATAAATGAAATGTTTACAAGATTTAATGAAATTGCAAATAACCTTCAATCGCTTGGAAAATTTTATCCACAAAGCGATTTGGTAAGAAAAATTCTTAGGTCTCTAACTCCCGAATGGGAGAAGAAAACCACAGCCATAGAAGAAGTCAAAGATCTATCTACATACTCCTTAGAAGACTTAATAGGTAACCTAACCTTATATGAGGTTCAACTAAAAGAAAAAGAGAGAAAAATTAGAAAATGAAAACTCTAAAAAGAAAAATATTGCTTTAAAAGTTACCTCTGATTCAGAAGAATCTGAAGAAGAAGATGAGAAAATAGCCTTATTAACAAGAAAATTTAAAAGGTTTATAAAAAAAGGAAAATTTCATAAAAAACCAAACAAACCTCAAGATAAAAATAAAGATCAACCTCCAACTTGTTTCAAATGTAATAAACCAGGACACATTAAAAGAAATTGCCCACTTCTGAAAATGAAGATAAACAAGAAAAAACCTTTTCATAAAAAGACCCTTCAAGCCACTTGAGATGTGAGTGACTCATCTTCCGATGATGACTCCGGTTCTGAAAATGAGAAGGCCAACATGTGTTTCGTGACTCAAGATACTTCTACTACTGATATAGATATGGAAGAACTCTTCGAAGCCTTCAATGAATTATATGAAAAGTATAAAAATTTAAAATCCATACATAAACATCAAATATTAAGCATAGAAACTATCACTTAAAAAAAAAAAATTTAATTAATGAAGGAAAAATTCTTCTTGATGAAAATGATGAATTAACTCAGAAAAGCATTGAACTTAAACAAGAAATTAAACACATGAAGTATAATATAACAAATCTAGAAAAAGATATTTCCACCTTAAAACTTAAAAGCAATGACCTACTAAATACTGTAACAAAGTTCACTAAAGGAAAAGAAAATTTAGATAAACTCCTATCAAGTCAAAGACATCCTTCAAACAAACAAGGGATAGGATACACTAGAAACGACAATATCCCATATGAAAATAGTTTTATTAGAGCCACCACCAATGAAAGATATATATTTGTAGTAAGAAAATCATTTTTGAACAATAGAGTAACTCACAAAGCAAAGAAATCAAAAAGGATGTGGGTACCTAAAAACTTACTTGCATCTCATGATGCAAGAAAAACATGAATTCAAAATGGATCCTAGACAGTGGATGCTCCCGACACATGACAGGGGACCATAGTCTCTTAAGTACACTGAGTACTAAGGAAGATGGAGCAGTCACCTTTGGAGATAATGCAAAGGGAAGGATTGTGGGAATAGAAAGTGTAGGTAACCCTCTAAATCCTTCTATTGAAAATGTATTATTGGTAGATGGTATTAAACATAACTTAATAAGTATAAGTCAATTATGTGACATAAGATATAGAGTAATGTTTGATAAATATGAATGCACAATTATTAATAGCAAAACTAATGAAGTCATATTTACTGGAAAAAGGAAGAATAATGTATATAAAATAAAAATTTCACCTAAACCTGATATGACTCTATCTTGCCTTGTATCTTCAAATGAGGATTACTGGTTATGACATAAAAGACATGATCATACCAATATGGGACAACTTTCTAAGTTATCCAAAAGTGATCTTGTAATTGGACTTCCAAAAATTGATTTCAAAAAGAATAGATTATGTGATACATGTCAATTTGGAAAACAAACTAAATCATCTTTCAAAAGTAAAGACATCGTTTCTACTTCCAAACCACTTGAGCTATTACACATGGATTTGTTTGGACTAAGTAGAACTCTAAGTCTAGGAGGCAAAAAATATGCTTTTGTCATCGTCGATGATTTTTCACGTTTTACGTGGGTTTTATTCCTAGTAAATAAAAATGAAGTTTTTACTGAATTTCAAAAGTTTTGCAAAAAGGTTCAAAATGAAAAAGAAATTGAAAATCATTAAGATAAGAAGTGATCATGGAGGGGAATTTGAAAATGATAAGTTTGAAAATTTTTGTGAAGAAAATGGTTTTGAACATTATTTTTCTTCTCCTCGAATCCTTCAACAAAACGGAGTCGTAGAAAGAAAAAATAGGACTCTTCAAGAAATGACAAGAACCATGCTTTGCGAAAACAATTTACCAAAGTATTTTTGGACCGAAGCAGTATATACAGCATGCTATATCTTAAACCGAGTTTTGATTCGACCTATCTTAAGCAAAACCCCATTTGAACTCTGGTTTTGTAAAATTCCCAAGATTTCGTATTTTAAGATTTTTGGTTGTAAATGTTTTATCTTGAACACTAAAGATAACCTGGGCAAGTTTGATCCTAAAGCTGATGAAGGAATATTTCTTGAATATTCTTCTAGAAGCAAGGCTTATAGAGTATACAATAAAAAAACCTTGATTATAGAAGAATCAATGCATGTGAAATTTGAAGAAAATACGGAAACAAAAACAATAAATTTAGATATTAATGAAGATCAATAAGAAAACATAAACACATTAGAAAATCAAACCAATGAATTAAATCTTAATGAACAACCTAAAGATTGGCAATATATGCATGTTCATCCTAAGGAACTCATCATTGATGAAGTTTCCAAAGGAATTCAAACTAGATCCTACATTGACCATAGTTGTGCAACATATACTTTTGTGTCATCTATAGAGCCTAAAAATATCAATAAAGCATGTGATGATAACTATTGGGTAGATGCAATACATGAAGAATTAAATCAATTTAAAAGAAACAATGTTTGGACATTAGTCCTAAAACCTGAAAATCAACAAGTCATGAAACAAAATGGATTTCCAGAAATAAATTAGATGAATCTGGAAATATAGTTAGAAATAAAGCTAGACTAGTTGCTCAAGGGTACAATCAGGAAGAAGGCATCGATTTTGATGAAACTTATGCCCCTGTAACTAGATTAGAATCAATTAGGATGCTATTAGCATTTGCTAGTCACTTAGGCTTTAAGTTATTTCAAATGGATGTGAAAAGTGCCTTCTTAAATGGAATTATTGAAGAAGAAGAAGTGTATGTAAAACAACTCCCTGGATTCGCGGATGAACTTAACCCGGATCATGTTTATAAATTAAACAAAGCACTATATGGACTTAAACAGGCACCTAGAGCCTGGTATGAAAGATTAAAGAATTTCTTACTTGATCATGAATTTTCTATTGGAATAATTGATTCTACTCTATTCACGAAAAGATCAGGTAATGACATTTTAATTGTCCAAATATATGTGGATGATATCATATTTGGATCAACGATCCTGCCATCCGACACTGTCCCACGTCCTCTTTTCCTATGTTGCCCCACGCCCTACATCATCTCACATCCTTCTCTCCTGTGTCGTCTCTTATCTCCTCTACTCCTTCAAATCTCCCGCCATCCCCAGGTTCTCCTGTCGTCCCATGCCTTTTACCTTTCTCCTTTTTTTGTAAACACCCTTTGTCGTTCCTTTTTCTCTTTTATAAATATCCTTTACCATCCTATCAAGTTCTCTTGAGCTTTTTTTTGTAAACACCCTTTACCTTTTGCACTTTTGTAATTTGATTCATTAGTTTAATTTTATTATTTTTAATTACGACTTATCCCATGTCAAGAGTGTGCCTATAATCTATCCCACTTTAATATTGTTATACCACTTTCATATTATGCTACAAAATTGTATTATTTTAAGCAACTCTCATTTAAATCCCCTTTTCTTTAAGTTCACATGTAGATCCTAAGTATAAAGTCTAAACCTAAATCTTAGTTAGATCTAACATAATATTATATAGATCTAGGGACACGATATTTGTGGGTACTTCGCAAAGTATCACATTTCCGTATGAATTTCGACTCACATCAGCAAGTCGTTCCGTGTCGATCAACACAGATGATTTTTTCTACAGACCTGAGCTCGTATCATTCCACACGTCGTGGAAATCCACCGACACGTACGACATGGGCTATTCTTCCTTCCTCAGTCGTTCAACCAATGCTCTCAACCATCTCTTTTGTCGTCCAGCGATCTTGCCATCCTACACATTTCCGTATGAATTTCGACTCACATCGGCAAGTCGTTCCATGTCGATCAACACAGATGATTTTTTCTACAGACCTGAGCTCGTATCATTCCACACGTCGTGGAAATCCACCGACACGTACGACATGGGCTATTCTTCCTTCCTCAGTCGTCCAACCAATGCTCTCAACCATCTCTTCTGTCGTCCAGCGATCTTGCCATCCTACACATTTCCGTATGAATTTCGACTCACATCGGCAAGTCGTTCCATGTCGATCAACACAGATGATTTTTTCTACAGACCTGAGCTCGTATCATTCCACACGTCGTGGAAATCCACCGACACGTACGACATGGGCTATTCTTCCTTCCTCAGTCGTCCAACCAATGCTCTCAACCATCTCTTCTGTCGTCCAGCGATCTTGCCATCCTACACATTTCCGTATGAATTTCGACTCACATCGGCAAGTCGTTCCATGTCGATCAACACAGATGATTTTTTCTACAGACCTGAGCTCGTATCATTCCACACGTCGTGGAAATCCACCGACACGTACGACATGGGCTATTCTTCC
>JAMKQA010122665.1:0-13888 GCA_024699735.1 Posidonia australis | reverse complement strand
ACCCCCCCCCCCCCCCCCCCCCCCTCAAAAGGTCATGCTTGCATGCACTGACTTCCATGAGCTTCTGGTATTGCATGTGAAACAGGGGATCATGGGAGCCTGGAGGAGCATTAATGGGAGCATGCCAAAGTTTTGTAGAGCTCTGGAACATTGAAAGCTTGCTGCATGATTGGGTGTCCCTTCATGAAAGGTACATACTCTTTAGAGTTGTATAAGTATGCTTAAGTGATACATTTTTCTTATTCTGTTATGCATAAGGTGATTTATGGTTGTGCTTATGTTCCATGAGGATTTGTTAGGGTTAAGCATGCTTGGATTGGAGGATTTAAATCCACCTCCAACTACAAGGTGTAGGATGCAAGCCCTAGGTCGAGCCACATCTTACACCTGTTTTTCAGTGATTGCTTGTTTCCTTGCAGTTGGATGTAAGTGATCCCTTGCAGTATTTATGATTTCATTATCCATTTATAGGCATGCATGTAAACTGAAGAAAGGTTTTCAAGTGAAAACCAAATTCTAGGTGTAAGACAGAGCCTCTTGCGTCTAATGTATGACATAGGTTCTAGTGCATCTTACACAGCAGTTAGACAATCTCTATACATGTCCCTTTTGGGATTAATTTATATGAATTTGAAAGTTAGATATAATTTGCATGCATTGTTATTAATGATATTTTACCACATTTTGACTCCCCAATAATGAAATGAGTATGGCGCAATATGAATTTAGGTAGTTTATGCTTAGAATCTATAGTTTAGGTGTTGGATGCATAGTGTTCCGTGCCTTATGTAAGACGCACTACAATACACGGCTAACACCTAGAAACTAGATTTTTCTGATTTCTATCCCAGATAATGAATATGAAGACTTAGGAAAAGATATACTCTTCCCTTACACTCCTCTTTGTAGAGATTTACCTAGGAAGTTATTTTTGTAGTTTAACCTTGTGATGTGTGTAGTGTGCACTTAATGATTATTCAAGAGCACAATTTAGGGGTAGGATGCAGATCAAGTTGTGTCCTACATTGGGCATAGGTCAGTTTATGTCCTACACTTTGGAACCAAAACTTAATGTTCTAGGTGTTGTTTATGATGATGTTTGTCTTGTTGTTACATGAGACTTCAAGACCTTTATTTTGGCATTTATGCAGTTACTTCTAAGCATGGTTCTAAATGTCGATTTCGTGTCGAACTTCGATAAGTAGAAAAACAGACATGTGTCGAGAAAATATCGGTATGTCGGAATTGTATCGGTGGAAACACGGTAAAAAAAATTTACATTTGTTCAAAAACTTCCATTTCGATATCGTGTCAGAGTCGTATCGGTAAATTGAAAATAAAACACGTGTCGGTGAAATTTCGGTGACACGCGTAGACATTTGGTACCATGCTTCTAGGTGAGTTTTATGCATAGAATGTGTGTTTTTCCCTTAACATTGTTTTAAATGTTTTGGCCTTGGGTTTGTCATAATGGGTTAAGCAAGATGCTTTGGAACTCAGATGCTCTTAAGATGTGATTTTTTGATGTAGTTTAATCATATAATTTTACTTGACAAAGGAGCTATTTAGGCTAGGCTTTGAGTTAGTTTTTGGTATATGAATTTTGTGCAAATGGTAGTTTTTAGGAGATTAATCTTTCATTAGGGTAATCAGTTACATATATATAGGGAATGACTCCTTACATGGATAACCAAATACTCGGTAATCACATTTCATAACATAACTCACACTCTCCTTCAAGCTGTAATATATATATCAACCATGCCCATCATCATTCAAGAGCTCTATGGTTCAAGGAAGGCAACTGAAAATCAAAATTCTTTCACTGTTTGGCCAATGATCTGCAAAGAATGAATTTCCTAGGTCCAATTATATGATTGACAGGGTGATTAAGCTAACCAAGGCAGAAATCAAAGGCAAACTGGGTGGGTTTTTTTGATCCATCTGAAAGCAACCTCTCATGTGAGGGTGGGTCTAGAGAATGTAGGTTTAAAGAGCATCTCAGGGGCAAATGTAGAGTTTGTTGAGTGAGCTTTCATTATTGAGGAAGTGAAGTGTGTTGTCAAGAGAATGATAAAGCTCCTAGTCCTAATAGATTCCCAATTCTCTTTGACAAATATTAGGATACCATAGAAGACGATGTGATGTACATGATCAATGACTTCCACGCTAATGGGGAAATGTTGAGCAAATGCCACTTTTATCACCCTAATTGCTAAAAAGGACGTAGGTGTGGATGTAAGTGATTTTAAACTGCTAAGTCTCCTAGATAGAGTGTAAAAAGATTGTGACCAAGTATCTTGCAGAGTGGCCCAAACTTCTTCTGGATGGATTCATTAGGCCACATCAGACCGCCTTCATCCATGACAGACAAATTCTCGACGGCTTTTTGGTCGCCTATAATGCGTTGAATCTAAGGGTCGCCTTGGTGATCCAGGTTTAGTTTGGAAATTGGATCTTGAAAAAATCTAAGAGTGTCTGGATGAGGTTTTCACTTGTATGGGTTTAGGGATCAGATGAAGAGAGTGAGTGGGCTACTGCATTGGTTCAAGTTGCCCAAGGTTTTTTTAAGTGTGACAGAGGTCTCTGCCAGGGTGACTCTCTTTCACTACTTTTAATCTCCTTGGTGGTTAAGGTTTTTAGTTGTCTATGTCTAAAGGCTAAAGTTGACTGGCTTCTTTAAGGAGTTCTGACCTTTTTGTGGGAATTGTTCAGTACCCTTTCTCCAATATGCTAATGACACATTGATTTTTTTGTGGAGCTTCAGTAGAGGAAGTCAAAGGCAATGCATTTGTACTAGGATGCTTTGAGTTGATTACTGATCTTAAAGTCAATTTTTGGAAATCGATAGTGGTTGGGGTGAGAACCAACCCAAGTTTGGTCTTACATGTAGCTAAGATGCTTGGGTGTCGGGTTGAGAGTTTTTCATTCTGATATCTGGGTCTTCCTTTGTCAGGGTTTTGAGTTAGGAACCCAATTACTGAGAGATTTGAGCGTTGACTTGTAAATTGGAAAGGAAGATTTCTCTCATTCAGGGGTTGTTTGACATTGATGGCTACAGTGCTCTCATATTTGTTGATCTACTATCTGTCCATTTCTCCAATACCAGTCTCCTTAGAAAAGAAATTAAAGTGTATCTAATGAAATTTTCTTTGGAAGAGTAGGTACAAATCTTCTAGGGGCTTTCCTTCTGTTGCTTAGCACAAGATTTGCTGTCCTAAGGTAAAGGGTGGGTTGGGTATTCGTAACTTCTGATATTTTAATCATGCCCTCATTGAGTAGTGGATTTTGAGTTTAAGTGAGGTTTCCCCTATTAAAGCTGCCTCTCTACCTCTATAGTAGAGAGTGATTGTAGGGAAATGGTACAAGGGGTAGGTTTTGGGATGGTGGGGTGTCATCTTGGGAGGATATCCCCGATTAGGAATGGTATCTTAGAAACTAAGTGGATCTCTGCCTTTGAGACTGCACTTTCTGGGTTTGTTTCTACTTTCTATTCAGCCTGTTACAAGTAAAGGGAGTGCATTGTGAGGTATGCATGGTTCTAAATGTTGATTTCGCGTCGGACTTCGATAAGTTGAAAAATAGACACGTATCGGGGAAATATCGGTATGACGGAATTGTATCGGTGAAAACACGGTAAAAAAAAATTACATTTGGTCAGAAAACTTCCATTTCGATATCGTGTCGGAGTTATGTCGGTAAATTGAAAATAAGACACGTGTCGGAGAAATTTCGGTGACACGCATAGACATTTAGTACCATAGAGGTATGACAACTAAATTATGTGGGATTTGAGATTTATGAGGAATTTCACAGATATGGAAGAATTGGATCTTGTTTCTTTGTTTGCTCTACTTGAAAATATGTACTAAAAGTGTTTATCTATTTCCTCTTATTCTCACACCTAGTTGTGGGTTAAGAATGGGTGTTAGTATTGTATTTAATATGTAAGTGCATTAATGGATCCTGTATATTATATGGATTCTATTATCTTATAACCCACTATACATAGGTGTAATCTCCTCCTAATCTCAATAACACATCTCTTTTCAACATAACAGAGTACCAGAGCCAGGCAAATCCTAGCTGTCATCTCCAACTACTGCCATCTCACAAAGCCACCTCTGGTGGCTACTGTCGTCTCCTCCGGTGCCTCTCCAGCACCCTCCAACAGACAGAGAGCAGGTCAGGGACCTCTGGTGGCACCTATTCCTT
This sequence comes from Posidonia australis, assembly GCA_024699735.1. Lineage (NCBI taxonomy): Eukaryota > Viridiplantae > Streptophyta > Magnoliopsida > Alismatales > Posidoniaceae > Posidonia > Posidonia australis. Next base: position 9,673 of record JAMKQA010122665.1, on the reverse strand, counting down.
CCACTGGTGCCTCTCCAATCCTCTCCAGCCGTCAGAGCAGGACAGGGGCCATGTCAAGCCCCACCAGCCAAATCCTAGCCGTCATCTCCAACTGCTGCCGTCTCACCCAACCACCTCCGGTGGCTACCGTCGTCTTCTCTGATGCCTCTCCAGCACCCTCCAACCAACAAACAGCAGGTTAGGGACCTCCAATGGCTCCAATTCCTTCCTCTGGCGCCTCTCAAGTCCTCTCCAACCGTTGAACAGCAGGACAGGGGCCACGTCAGCCCCTACCATCCCTCCACCACTGCCGATTGACCAGATCAGTCGGTTCCGCTGCATTTCCTAGGGCAACTGATGGGTTTGCAAGCACCAATGGTCGTCCTTGTTCAAGTGGCTTTAAGTAGATGCATAAAATTATCTCCTTTCTAGGGCAACTGGTGTATGTCCTAAGTTTCAGTGATTTCTGAAACCCCTATTCTAGTCTATATTGGCCTCTTCTACCCTCATAAGTTAGTTTTTTTTCTAAGGATCAAATTTGTCCAAACTATTATTATGGCATCTTCTTATGACTCGTGGTTCAAAGACCTTTTTGCTACATCAATCAAGTTGACAAGGAAGACTTACCTGTTTTAGGTTCAAGCTTTCAAGACATTTCTTAACGACTATCGGAAAATACGACACATCACACATCCTACACCCAATATTAAGGATGTTACTTACGAAAATTGACTTGCTAACGACTACGCAATTATTTCCTAGTTGATAAATAATATGGATAAAGGTATTACTCACTTGATTACAATGTTAAAACTTGTTAAGAAAATTTGGGACACTCTTCGCAGCACATATGGAAACGAGAAGAATATTGCCTGAATTTGTGAGATTTATGAGCAATTATTCACATACAAGTATGACTCAGTACTTTAAGATCTAAAAATGATGTTACTGAAAGGCAAGCATCTCTGTTAAATGAATTGGAAATGTATCAACCTCTTGTTGCAGATCTTTACAAGATGGAGTACAAAGAAGAGTTAACAGTAGCGATCTTCTTAGCTAGCCTCTAGCCTAATCTTGCCCGTGAGCTTAGGAAGTAGATACTTGATGTTGATTCTGTTCCTACATTTCAATCAACTTTCTCACAGGTTCTTCATGTCTCTACTAGTACTTCAACTTCCTCTACTAGTTCTAATTAGTCCACAATGACATCATCGTCAAAAGGATGTGTCATTCAAGGTACTCATGATCAAGGATGTGGTCATAACGGTTGCAAGTGTAAACATTGTAGTCGTAGCAGTCAAGTTTATACTTCTTCTTACATAACTCTTGAAAAAGTCATTTTTGTTCTTGATTTTCAGTTAATTTAATTTCCATAAGTATTATCATCAAACATTTATATTTCTTCATAACCACCTCTTCTTTTCATTCAAGATCTGTAGATGGGGAGGAAGATTGGTTTGGACTGTGAGTGAGGTCACGATGTGTACTTGTTTGCGATGATATTCCACAAGAACTTGTTGCTGCTGTTTCAACAATTAACTCTTCCTTGTTATGGCATTGTTGTTTAGATTATTCATCACTCCGTCGCCTTCAACAGACCATTCTAAGGATGCCTTTAGAGTCGTTTGTTTGTTAATCGTATCAGTTAGATAAGCATCATCATACTAACTATAAGTGTCAGTCCTTAACTTTGAGTCAAAAGTCCTTTTAATTTAATATATTATAATAATTAGGGACCTACCTGTGATTCATTTATTTCAGATTATAGATATTACATTTTTTTTTTGATGACTTCTTTCGTGTGTCTTGAATCTACCTCCTGAAGGATAGACATGTGTTTGATGTTATTAAATTTTTTTTTTTCAAAAATTATAAATCAATTTCTTATCTTACGTAAAGTTTTTTTGTACTAAAAATGCATTAGAATTTTTACAAACTAATCTTTAAAACTACTATACTTCTAAAGGAATCTTGCGTCAAACCTCTTGTGTACATACTTATAAACAAAATGATGTTACTGAAAGGCAAGCATTGTCACAATTTAGATGTGATACAGATCATTATGGCTAAAAAGCAAGTTTCTAAATATTTATGGTATAATACGGTACCTACTATTGTATACTTAATTAATCGTATATCTTCTACTCCCCTAAGGGGAGAGGTTCCACTAAGAAGATTGTGTCTTAATCAAAAACTATTTGTCCTTTCATCTAAGGTATTTAGTTGTGTTGCTTTTGTCCAAAATCACACCAAACCTTGATAAACTTGCTCTTAAGACTTTGAAATGTCATTGTAGGATACTCCAAGACTCAAAAAGGATATCGGTGTTTTTACCCACCTACACGACAATACATTGTTTCCACTAATGTTACTTTCTTTGAGTTCAAATCCTTCTTTTAGAATGTAGAACGTGTCATTGACTCAGTTCCTCTTCCTTCACCGGTTCTTATTAGTCCTACACAAAGTGATAGATATATGCAAGTTGAACAACAAATATCAAAAGCCTAACAGATGTATCATCACCGTCGTGGGGCACCCGTGCTTCCTCTGGTAGAAACTATTCCACCTTCAACATCTACAAATTCTACTCACTCTAACCTACCAATAATATTATCCAAAAGTAGTCGTTCTACTACAACCCATCCTATATCTACCTTGGTTACTAATGACAACTTTTATCTCTCCTTTCGCCACTTTGCCTTTTTTATTTCCACAGAACTTATTCCAAAATACTACCATGAAGCTCATCAACTTCCTCATAGGAAGTCGGTCATGACTGAAGAAATGTAAGTATTGGTATCTCAAGGTACATGAAAACTTGTAACTCATCCTAAAGGAACAAGGATAATTGACTATAGGTGGGTATTCACAGTCAAACACAAAGTAAATAATTCTATTGAATGGTACAAAGCTCGTTTGGTGGCACAAGAATTTACAAAAATTTATGAAATCGATTATGCAGAAACAATTTTTCCCATGGTACGTCTCAATTCCATCCAAATTCTTCTATCCATTGTTATCAATCAATCCTGGTCATTAGATCAGTTGGATGTTAAAAATATTTTTTTATATAATGATCTATTTGCATAAGTTTACATGGAGCAACTTCTTAGGTTTATTGTTTAACAGGAGAACTATGTCTATCTACTTTGAAAGGCAATATACGGACTGAAGCAAAGTCCGAGAGTATGATTTCAGAAATTTAGCCAAGTTGTACTGAAAATAGTTTTATACAGTGTGCTATTGATTATTCAGGTTTCATCAAGTCAAGTGCAACTAACTACATGTTCTTGACAATATATGTAGATGATATCCTTTTGACAAACAATGATACTACAGGAATTACAAAAATTAAGAAATATCTATCTACAGTTTTTATCACAAAAGATATAATCAAGTTAAAATATTTTCTTAGGATTTAATTTACATACAGTAAGGACAAAATGACTACATCTCAAAGGAAGTATGCTTTAGATTTAATGCATGAAATTCTTGGGTGTAAATCAAAAAGTACGTCTATAGAGCAAAATCGTCCGTTTTGAAATAAGTCATCTGTGTTACTAGAGGAACCTGACAAGTATAGACACTTGATAAGCAAGTTGATTTATTTAATTGTCACTTGCCTTGATATTTCCTTTGTAGTAGAGCTTTTAAATCAATTTATACATGAGCCCAAATAGGTGCATTGGTTAGAGACTTTACGTGTACTCGTCTACATCAAAAGCATACTTAGGAAAGACTTGATTTACAGGAAACATAAGCAATTGAATCCTATTCAGATTCTACTATACAGGTAATCAAGGAGACAAAAACTCTACATGAGGATATTGCACCTATGAAAAAGGTAACTTAGTCACTTAGAGAAGTAAAAAACAGAATGTCATTTCACGATCTAGTGCAAAAGTAGAGTACAAAACTATGACTCAAACAGATTGCAAGATGATATAACTGCATTCTTTACAAACAAAGTTTGGTATTCATGTTGATCTTCTCATGGTCATGCATTGTGATAACCAAGTAGCAATATTCATTACTAACAATCCTACTTTTCATAAAAGAATAAAACACATAAATGTAGATTGTCATTTCATCCAATATCTAGTCACATTAGTACTCCTTTCACCCATTCTTCTAAGTAATTAGTAGATATCTTCATAAAAGAACTAAGTGTTGAGATTTTTTATGAATTACGTAACCAACTAGACATGTTAGATATATTTACTTCAACTAAAGAGAAAGTATTAGTATTATATTTAGTGTGTTAGTAGGTGAACGTATCCTATATGTTATATAAATCCTATTATCTTATAACCCACTATATATATGTGTAATCTCCTCCTAATCTCAATAAGACAACTTCTCTTTTCAACATAACAATGGGTATTTCTCAATTGCATTAATCTTCTTGACCATGAGTGGAGGAACCTAGATGGATTGCCATACGCTAATTTAGAACAATTATGTCCGTTTGAGTGTTTTACTTGGCATATTTTTCTTAAGGGGGTTTTGATTGAGATAGCATTGTAGAGAAGCGATTCTTACCATGCTAGCAAATGTGCTCTTTGTAATGTAGCTCTTGACGATCTTTGTTACCTCATAGGATTGTAAGACAATCCATGATTAATGATGCTCCTTACTTGAGAAAGAGTTCTTTGACTAGCTCAATGACGGATCTATGAAGACATTTTAAAAGTTCTGGGACAGAAGAGGTAGGTGGACAAGGAGACAAAGGAAAATCTGATTTGCCCTCCCTCTTGCCTTGTGGTGGACTAAATAGATTAAGCAGAACCAACAAATTCTTTGAGGGATGTGCTTGCCAAAATAAGATCTCCATGATAAAGTAGTATCCTCGATTATAGAATGGTGCCATTCTTTTATTCAGGATTCGCTACAGGGACTTTTACTTATTTAGCCTAAATCTCTTGGGCATTTTTTGTTGTTGTTGTGGCTTATCTTCCTGATACGCTTATTTTTGCTTTGTATTTTCCTTTAAAATGATTTTCAATGAAACTTCATGATCACTGCTCGAAAATTAGGTGTTCGAGTTTATACATTAGAACTCATTAAGTCATGTAATTCAGTGTGATTGCATCAAATTAAATATGTTATTAAATTGATCAAACTTGATCAAGTTAATCAAATAGATGCTTGAACTTAGTCCAATCGTACCCATTACTCTTTAACATGGAGCTAAACATCGACACGTGTCAGTTTCTTAGTTGGGCAACACAATATCTATATGTAAATCACGATATAAAATATGCCTGGCGTGAGTATCAACTCATTTCGACGAGTCAAGCGGTGTTGGTCGACTTAGTGTAATTTTTATGTTAAGTCGTGCCCTGTTGTTACCTCTTTCCTTTCTCCTCTTTTGACCTCTACTGTTGCTACATCTTTCCTTCTCTCCTTCTCTTCTCCTTGCAAACGTGTCACTCCAATGGAACTTCCAAGGTTCCTTAGGTGATGGTGCTTTTCTCTTCATTTTCTTTTTTCTCATCTTTCTCATCAAGGTATAGATATGTAATCTAGTTCCTCATCTCTTTTTATTTTATTAAGCCAGATCTTAGGTTTTTATATGTAATTTCATGTTTTTTTTTAAGTATACATGTAGATTATAGGTATAAACCTAGATCTTAGTTAGATCTTACATTATATTACATAGATCTAATGTCATTTCATGTTTATTTTACTATTTTGAATCTTGACATTAATAACTTGATATATAATTATCATAATGGATATATTACATAGATGATAGATCTAATTTAATAACAAGGCGATGTTTTTCTTGTGGTTTACGTGGACATACGAACAAGTTTTGCAGATTTAATGGTACTTGTTACAAGTACTCCTCGCCCTCATACTCGGTAGCCATCTGTAAATTTATGTAGGTCTCTAAGCTCGTCCCAGATCCTGAGTAGATGGCTGGGCTAACCCCCCATACACCAAATCCCTTTCCTCTCTCTGAGACTGTATACGACCAGTTGCACTGCCTTTCTTGCTGTGCGATTGTTACTGCGCACTCCCCACATCTCTCCCTAAAGGAGCATCTTCGTACGAACTGGCCTGCCTCCACCTTTTTAAAGGTATTGGATTTCTCCCCTAGCAAATTTCTGATAAAGTTTTCTTCCATCACCTTCTGGAATGAGACCCTTAACCTATATGAATCCACTCTTCAAAAGCTATCAGCTTCCTATGTTCCGTGGTCTGTTAACTCTAATGTTGTGTTCACTCTGAATGAAGAAAGTATCTGAATTAGATTAGAGGGTATATCACACCATTTATGGAACATAGATCTCTTTTCTCATATGATTTCTGAATTTGCTGATATGTTGGAAGTGGACATTTCTCTTAATCGATTCAAATTCCTGGGTTTTGCAAAGATTAGGGTTCGTTTGCATCCTAGAAAAGAACTCTCTGACACCAAGTTCTTTGCTTTTGGAAGACTTTTATACCCCATAAAATTTAAAAGTTGCTGGGATTTATGTCCCTCTTCCTCCACAGCGTCTACCTCCCAACTCCTTGGTCCAAAAAGAATAACACTCCCACTGCCTCTTCTTTTGCCATTAGGAGGCTACCCCCTACACGCAGACCTCTCAAAAACAATAAGGGATGGAGGGAAGGAAAAATTAGCGAAGGCTCCCAACATAGTAACAATGTATGGACTACGACTACCAGCCCTTCTTACTCCTTGCAACCCACCCCTGTGTCCAGCTCTGCGGGGCCCCCTAACAACCCCTAATCCCACTTCTTCTAGGCCCCCCTGTCACTGTTCTAGTATCTGAAAACTCGGGATTGGTAGAAGCTTCAAAGTTTATGGAGGAAGAAATTAAGGTTAGGAATATTTCTTTGGCAAAATTCAAGAAGGTCTGGGCGGTTTTTGACTGTCTTGAGCAGGATGATTTAGGTTCTGGTACCGGGGACAGACTACCCTCTCAGCCAAATACCCCTGTTCACGCTCCAGGTACTTCCACCTCTCTTCATACATTCTGGTGATTCTAATAATGTTTCTGGCCCTATGTATAGTCCTACCTCCATGCCTATTAATACCAATGATTCTTCTTATAATGATATAGTAAATGAAGTACTAAAATGGGATTCATATGAGCAATTCGAGAATTTTTGTAATGATATTGGTATTGATTTAAAAAACCTAGATGATACCAAAGGTTTTCTGAACCTAGTAAAAGTTGATCAAGGTCTAAGTCCAGTTAACCTTGATATTCTACAAGATTTTGAGGAGATCTTTGATTCTCTGCGTTGGTCACAAGCTTTTCAATTATTATTGCAGCCTGTAATATCAGGGGATTAGGAAGTAGTAGAAAAAAAAGGACGGTGAGAAACTTAATAAGAATGAATAAGTGTGAAGTAATCATCATTAGTGAAACAAAAAAAGAAGAATACACTCCATCTCTGCTTAGAATTCTAAGAGAAGGAAGAATTAGTAACTGGACCCACTTACCCTCTCTTGGGGTCTCTAGAGGTATTCCAATAGGCTGGAGTGACAGTGTATGTAGTATAATATCCACCTCCTTAGCCACTTATAGTCTCTCAATCTAATTTAAAAACAGAATAGATGGGATGGAATGGTGGCTCATTGGGGTATATAGACCTTGTGAATCAAGATTTAAATCTGATTTCCTTATTAAGTTAGAAAGTTTGAGCAAAATAGTTAATGCCAATTGGATGATTGGAGAGGATTTTAATATTACTAGATATTCTTTTGAACATTCATCTAATTCTGGGATATCTCCTGTTATGACAAAATTCAATGATTTTATAAATCAAAATCAGTTAATGGACCTTTCCCCAAATAATTGCCTACACACCTGGTCCAATTTTCAAACCTCTCCAATAATGGTCAAGCTGGATAGGTTTCTTATCTCACCTGATTGGACAAAAGCTTACCCTGACACTTTGTATGTTGGTAAGGCCAAGGTGGTCTCAGATCATACTCCAATCTTGCTGGACACCAAACCTAAGGATGGGGGCCAATCCCATTTAAATTTTACAAGTTTTGGTTAAACTTAGAGCAAGACTTGTAGGGATGTCATAACTTCATTTCCAATTGCTGGAAAAATTCAAACATTATGTGTAATTCAGACCCTCCCCTAGCTCAATTTATTCTCAAACTTAAAAATCTAAAGAAGCATATCAAGAGCTGGGTCATTCTTAAAATGGAGGAGAGGAAACAGAGGCTAGAATGTATAGAATCTCAGATCATGATGATACATCTTATGACTGAAACACACTTACTTGATAATGCTACTTTGAACATTAAGAAAAATCCTAGAATGGAACATCTCAACCTTCTGTTAGAACAAGAGACATATTGGAAACAGAAGTCTAGGGTCCAATGTTTAAAGGAAAGAGATGTGAATACTGTCTTTTTTCATGGTACTTTTAAAAACCGTAGAAGAATAAACACAATTACATCTAAACATGAAAATCGGGTCGGGTCGACCCTAGGCCGTCCCACCCAACCTGCACCAGAGCCCGACAATCCCAACCATGGGCTGAGCCGAGCCATGCCCGCAGTGGGCCGTGGGTCGTGCCGAGCCTAAGGACCAGGCCCGCTTTGGCCCGCTTTGGCCCGTTTACTAGGCCCAATTTGACCGGTGAAACGGTCTGGGCCGGGTCGAGCTGGCCCACCTACAGAAAAAAAAAACCAGCTGGCACACCAACCTGGTCCAAAGGACCATTGCACAACGACTACATATATGACTGTTGCTATGCAACGGCTATAACACTTCTTTTTTTTAAATCCTATCCATTTATCCTATAAATACACCCCCACCTCATTAATTTTTCTTCACAACTCAACCTTCTCTTTTCTTCTTCACTACTACTTTCTCTACTACAACTTTCTTCCTACTTTCAAGTGAGGATTTTCAAGTGAAGATTTCGCTATTTCGCTTTGGATCCGCCCCGTCTTCTATTCTCCAATCTACACGCGACACCAACTGAGCCAACAACTAAAAAATTTCTCTACTTCTAATCCCTCCAAATTCTTTACTTCTAATCCCTCCATTTTTTGATTTTGGTTTTTGTGGGTTAAGGGTTTATTATTTTATATTCATTTTTTATATTAAAATGGAAAATATTGGTAATGTTCGTAGACATGACTATATCCCTAGTAAGGAGTCAGATCAAACTCACTCTACCCCAACGCATACTATACAGTCCACAACCACTAAAAAAGATAGGAAACAAAGTTCTTGGGTTTGAGAGTATATTACAATAGACCCTGTAGATCAAACTAAGTGTTACTATAATTATTATAATACCACATACACGTCCTCGGGAGGGGGTGTAGGTCATATATCTAAACATTTACAACAATGTATACCCAAATATAATAAAGATGATAACACAGATTTAAAACAATCGAAATTACAAGTAAGATTTAGTGGTATAATGAATTGGAAATATAATACAGAAGAAAATAAGGAAAGAATAACTAAATTTATATTACAAGACGAACAACCATTTTCTTTTTCTGAAAATAAACATTTTGAATCATATATGCAAAATTATTTAAATCCACAGTTTAAAAGTTTTTCTAGAAATACAATAAGAAATATAATTTATAAGATATTTAAAAAAGATAAAAAAGATTTAATTGGAATATTTTTTAGTTTATTATGTAAAATATCATTAACATGTGATGTTTGGACTGGTCTAAATAATTTTC
>JAMKQA010122664.1:0-14505 GCA_024699735.1 Posidonia australis | reverse complement strand
AAAGAGAAATCAATAGAAGACCGATTTATCGGGCGTACGAGGGTGCCTAACACCTTCCTCATACATAACAGGGATCCTTACCTGCATTTCTGGTTTGCGCAGCCCCTTTTTTTATTTTCTCTGCATGATTTTTCATGTTATATGGTTTTCCTTGTCTTCCATTTTTAATAGACTAGGTGGCGACTCCTGCATTTTGCATTTTTTTTTCTTCTTTTCTTTTTGTCGTGGCTTTGCCGCTTTTGGCACATAATATTATTTATTTGTGGCCACCCCCGACGGCATGGTTACAATATCAGATAAATATATACATGAATGTTAAATCAATTAGGGAAATTGTAGAAATGAAAGATGACACTAAGTTAAGATCATATATTTATTTTATAAAATGACATTTTTATTTAAGTTATTGCATTTTTATGTTATAACTATCTTTAATTGGAAATAATGCTTAAAAATAAAGATAAAATCCAAAAATGAAGGTAATTACGAATCAAACTAATTTATATCAATCCATGATTTTAATTAATGATTTCTCGTAATTTTTAATTGATTTGATTTGCAAATCCAATTTGCTTAAGTGAATCTTGAACTTGGAAATTAATTTTAAATATCTTGCTATTACGAGTATGACTTTTGGGATTGATTTGATCAATGTTGGCTAATGGATTCGTAATTGATATTTTATGATCTTAATTTTTCATAATTTTCCTTCTTTGACATCTCGACGCCATGTGCACTAGTGACATGCTTACGTGGAATATATCTTGACTTTCTAGCATTTTTCTCCATGTGAAGCAGAAAAATGGAAAATCCTCTTTCGTTGCCACCTAACGTGGCGACTAGGTGATATGGAATATTCGATTATCTTTCAAGTGTGATTTTCCACGTAAGCTTAAATAAGGGATGTCCATTCTCGTCATTTGCTTCATTGGCGACTTTGTGACTTTTGTTGCCTATTGCATAGGTGACTTGTCTTTAAATGAGATTTCTTGCCAAATTTCAAGATTTGGCACCTCATCTCTATAAATAGACCCCATACGTCCCCATTTACGAGTGACAAAACCCGAGAATTGCAAGAGAGAGGGAGAACCCTAGCATTTACACTAGAAACCCTGAGGTGCTTCCCTTCCCTCTAAGAGAGACTTTGCAAGAGAGAACCTCTAGCCCTACTCTGTCCATTTTCACTAGAGATCTGCCCTTCCCAAGAGCAAGATACATCGAGGAGCTCCGTTCTTCAGTCCCCACTTCCGTCATCTACCCTGAAGCGCATGAGGGTGACAGAGAGTCTTCATTTCTCATTATTTCTTTTTCATAATTTTTTGCATTACATTCATAAAATAACTTCATAGCATTTGCATGTAAGGACAACCCCTAGTTTGTGTTTTGTTATTTTGCTCATGTTCACCTTTTGCTTTTCTACTACTGCTTGCTACATGAAAACTAATCTAGACCTCTATTTTGTTTATTTTGAAGGAAGGAGATAGCTCACATAGTGAGAGGAAGCCGCTAGGCAGCATCCTACTGTTGACCTAGTGAACCGAGGATCTGCATCAACCCACTCTTGCAGCCGTCTTGTCAGCCATCTGAACGAAGAAAAGACAAGTAGTGATCACATGGATCATTGAAGTTAGTGGAGACATTGACGATTCTACAACCCCTCTCAAAAATCCACGTCCATAGTTTTCCTAAAGCAAAGTCATGTAGGAGATTAACTGAGGTTCATTCGCTCGTAGCAAAGACAAAGAAGCCAGACTTCATTTACCCAGAGCGAAGTCTCTCAAGAGGGGGCAAACTAGACTTTGTTTACTCAAAGCAAAGAGTTAAGAGCCAAATTTCATCTACCCGAAGTGAAGTCGAGTAGGAGGCTAACTAAGTTTCGTCCACCCAAAACGTAGTCACAGAAGCCAAACTTCGTCAGCTCGTAGCGAAGTTGTGCAAGACACTAACTAAACTTCGTCCACCTAGGGCGAAGTCATAGAAGCCAGACATAGAAATCATAAGGGTGGCTAACTAAGCTTTGTCCACCAATAGCAAAGACACAGAAATCAAACTTCATCTGTCTGGAGTGAAGTCACAAGAAAAGCAAAACCGAGAGAATCGAATAACTCACTTGGTTGAACAACCGAGGCATCTCATATCCGTATTCTAACCTGAAACGCAATCTAATGGGGTAGATCGCAACCTGCATAGAGCCAAAAAGGAAAGATACCAGAAGGCAACCAACATGCCCTTGGTATCAAAATGGAGATATCGGAAGGCAGCCGACATGCCCTTGGTATCAAGGGAAAGATGCTAGATGGAACTAGAGGGTAGATCGGTAGATATCAAGAAAGGCAAAAAGAGATGTCCTAGCATCAAGGTAAGCTACCACAGAAAAGTCTGGCACCCTCAGTGGGTGTGCAATGGTATTAGAGTAGGCATGTGACATTTTGCCAAGGAAAGGGCAAGTGGAAAGCATGTAGGTCATCATAGACCACCCAACGCGGTGGATGGCCAAAAACCAGGAAAAACGTACTGGTTGTTAAGCAAGGGCTTTACAATAATGCTGAGCTCGCATGAGCTTTCTTCCTTGGCCCTACCTTTCCAAAACAAGGAGAAAGGGAAGGTAGATTATTAATGTAGTTATTATATTTTTGCTGGCTTTGGATTTAATGTAGCTAACTGATGGGAGGACACTTCTGCACTTCCTGATTTGGGAGACACTTTGGTCCTCAAGAAATGCCACGCCACACGGTGGTCGATGGCTCTCATTCTCACTCTTATGAAGAAACTTTGAATGACGTCTCAACTTTGTAGAGCATGGCATTTGGCTGCACATGATAGTAGAAGCATTGGATGTGGCCTTTTAGCCTTCATCTTAATTCCTCAATGATTGACTACCACTTTTGAGGTTCTCAATATGATTTTTTTCCCCCTCATGAGTGACCAGATTTATATCTGACATTGCCACGGAGGTGGAGTTGTTGCTTGCACAAGGGATTTGCGCGTGTTACTTCGCTCAAAGGGTGGGGCTAGGTCCTCTAGGTGATGCTTCTCTTGCTGATGGTAGGTATTGTGCTATAGTTGGAGGATAAAGCTTCTTTTAGGCTGTGGATGTCATCTTTGGGGTGTTTATGTAGGTCATTGTCATATCCACTCACTTCAACACCCTTTGTGATCGCCACTTACCGATTTGCTTTCATCAGTTGATAAGGTACCTTGCGGGAGTATGGTTAATGGATGTGGATTCTCAATTCACTGGATCAACAGCAGGATGCCATCTAGTAATGTCCTCGTGCTTATGTAATATCCTTCCCTTCAAACAAACAAGAAAACAAAGAAATTCGGGGTAGACTAGGTGCAGTAAACAATATCAAAAGTAATAATGAATAGCATAAATAAGTAGAACTAAATACTAATTGGGGGTTATCCCTACATGCATATGCTATGGGTTAGTTTATGAATGTAATATTATGCAAGAACAAAAAATGAATAATTGAAAAGATACTTCCTTCACTCTTGTATGCTTTGGAGTGGGTGGAGGAAGTGGAGGCCTGACAGAGCTCTAGAATGTGCTTTGGCTATTGGACAGGAGATCTCTGGGATCTAAGCTTTTATGGGAGACTTGGACAAAATAGAGGGGCTGAAGACTCTATCTCTCTTAGGATCTCTCTAGGGTTTCTACTGACTCCTTAGTGTTTTAAATGTGCCTTTCCTCAAACTCTTAACCTAGGGGGTCTACTTATAGAGTTTGGGAGCTCCAAATTTCATCAATAACGAGTAAAAGATCAATGATTACGATCAAACTCGTTAAAATAGAAAAAAAATCTCTTCTTAGATGTCGTCACCTGTACGAATGGCAACAGAGTCATCTTGTCGCCACCCATATAGGCAACAAGGTGATGGATTATGGATTATCTACACGTGGTGAATCAATGCTTGCATGGCAAGGATATCTACCACGTTAACTAGTCACTACATGCATTAGCATTGAGAAACTAAAAAAGAAAAATTTTCAAAATTAAGATCACAAAATATTTTCTTGCAAATCTATTAGCAAATGACGACCAAATCACTGATTTAAAATCATCTTCATAATAGAAAGATTTTAAATAAATTCCAAATTCAATTTAAACTTCAAAAGTTAAGTAAATCAATTTTGAAAATTTAAATCTCCAATAATTATGAGAAAAATCACTTAAAATCAATGATATATTATATTAAACCTAGATTGGTAATCATCTAGATATTTGGGATTTATCTTTATTTCTTAGCATTATTTTGAATTAAATATAGTTATTACATTAAAAATGTGATAACTTATCATAAAGTCTCAATTTTGGTAAAATAAAGATAAATAATCTTAATTATCAAATCACTTGAATTTCAATAATTGTCTGGAATTATTTAGCATTTATAATGATATATATGATATTGTAGACACCCCAATTTTACAGGTTTGCAGGATGAAAGTGTGGTAGCTAGGCTTTTAACCACAAATAAATCCATTAAGCCCACCAAGGCCCATGAAAGCCCACCAAGGCCCATTTAGTCCACCAAGGCCCACAAAGCCCACATGGGCCCACCAAAGCCCATTTTGCCTACTTAGGCCCAGTAAGCCTATGAAAGCCCATTAAGCCCATTTGGGCCCATGAAGGACCATAATGCTTCAACACATGTCCTCTTTCTCTTCCAACCCAAAAGCCTATTTCCTTCTCTCTTCTTCACCTTGTAAACCCATCTTTCTTCACTGTTTTCACCAAAACTACACAAACCCAACATTTAGCCACTGATCAGCAACCCATCCATCCAGCCATCCATCTTCCAGTTTATTGACCAACTGCAGCCACTCCCCAAGCTTGTGCCCTCCACGAACCAGAGTCGCCTGATGCCTCACCCCGAGCAGGAGCAGCCGTTGATCACTGTCGACGCACAAGGGGTTATGTTGGAGCGTGGAGGACAGCAAGTTGTTAGGTCATTAGTTTGTTAGGAGTAGTTAGTCCGTTAAGGAGTTGGTTAGAAGGTTAGGTGTTCATTAGTTTTGTTACGCAGTGGTAGGTCGTTGTGGAGCCGCTGGCAACTTTTGCCTATAAAAGGGACAGAAGGGAGCAACAGAAAAGCGAAGAAGAAAAAAAAGAGAGAGGAGAGATCCTGGAACTCATAGCTTACCACTCGCGGCGATCCCGAGCATGACAGCCTGCCCTAGTGCCATCCTCAGCCAGCTCCAATCGTCTGTGCCACTGTCAGACCAGGTACAATCCCCCTCCAGCCACATTTAGCTTCAATTATAGCTTCCTAGGATTCCCACATTCTTCCTGAGTCGATTCTGCTCAAACCAGAGGCTTCTTCAGGTTAGAATCAGCCCCCAAGCCTCGCCGGAGCCATTTTCCTGTGGCTTAGGTGGGGGCGTTGGTCTAGGGCACAACCCTGGCTCCAGAGCATTGATCCTTCCTCCCTGGACCTTACTTCTCCGCTCCTCCGTGCGTCGCTCTGCTACCTCCTGAAGCCCCCACCTGAAGTTCGTCGGAGTCGCGCCAGGACGTTGTCGCTGGAGAAGACGACCACAGCCAGAGAAGGACGTTGTGCCTCCAACATCGTCGTGCCTCTCCAAGCCTTGAAGAACGCTCCACGGCGTGCCTCCAATACTTTGGAGCCCTCAGAGATGAGCCACGAGCCTCAGATCACCGCTACAACCTTGCTCACTGGAGAAGACAACGTCGACGACAATCGGATTCCATTTTGCGTCATCATCCACCATTTGAGCCCCTGAAGGAGAGAAGATGCTCCTCACTCCATAACCTCTAGATCACCGCGTCGCAGCCTAAGGAGCTTCCATCTTCTCCATTGTTGTCGTCGGAGTGCTTCGACAGCGAAGGAGGTGGGAGACCCACTCCTGCCGTTGGATTCTCGATCCAAGCCATTGAATCTCCTCCCCTCCTTCTCTTCTTGCTTCCCATGGGGTCCGATCTTAGATCAGACCATGGGAAAGCCTCCTACAATCTCCCCGATGGTCGTCGACGGCGGAGCTCTGTCGCCGGCGGCCGTCGATCTCTTTTTCTTTTAAAAATTTAAAAAACAGTTTATTTTAATAAAAGTTCTGAAACTTCTGATTTGTTACATTTAGGTCCTTTTCATACATTTAGGTCCCTAATCAATTTTCTTAAATTGTTTGATTAAAGTTTTTACTGAAAATATTGCAATATGCCCCTTGAGTATTCAAAATAATGTTTTCTAGGTTTAAAAGTTTAATAAAAACCCTCAGCGTTTCTTTTCATGCATTTTAATCCAATATTTTTGCATAAATGACCCTGAACTTTTCTAAAACCTTTCTTAATGCACATTTCTCTATCAAAATTGCATTTAAACCCCTGAACTTCATTAAAATAACACAGAATACATATTTTCTTTGGGTAATTTGCATTTTAGGCCCTAAACTTCTCTGAAATCATTCTAAATGCATATTTTGCTGGTTAAATAGCATTAAAACCCCTGAACTTTACTTAAACTCTCCAGAATGCATTGTTTCTCTGGTTAAATTGCATTTAACCCCTGAACTTCTTTGAACTCTCTAGAATGCATTGTTTCTTAGGTTAAATTGCATTTTAGCCCCTGGACTTTACAAATTTCACGCTGAATGCATGTTTTTAGGGTAAATTTACTAAATTACCCCTGAAACTTTCATAGACTCTTTTTCTTACATATTTTACCCTGAATTTCCACAGAATTGCATTAAATGCACGTTTTAGTGGCAGAATTGCATTTTAGCCCCTAGGAACCTTCAATTTGATTAGAAATGCATATATTTGCACATTTGACTCCAAATTTCTCCATAATTGCATAGAATGTGTTTTCCTATGTATTTTTTGATGATTTGGCTTCAGAATTTCCATTTTTATTCAAAATTTGGGTTTTTTGCATAGAAGCCCTTGGAATTCATATTTTTACACTCACACATGCATTTCGCACATTTTGTCGTACTCTTTTCAAGCTTGGTTTTCTTGCCGTTTCACGGATTATTTCCGATTTTCGCATTTTTTTTTTAAGATTTGATTTGGTTTTCCATCGCCCAAGGGCATACATTAAAAGGCTTAACAAAGCCGACATTGTCCAGAATGATGATTATTTTCCCATTTTGATTTTCTCGGATTTATCCAAATTTCTGTTGATTTGTGAGACGCTTTCTGAGAATTTCTCGATTTTCACGATTTTCTTCATCACCTAAGAGCGTACAGTAAAGTAGCATTCTCAATGCCTACATTTGACCTTGGGATTAACTTTTCCCTTTATTTCATTTCTTTTCTTTGATTTGGCATGTTTTCCAGTCATTTTTGGCATAGGCATGTAAAATAAGCAAGCACACACCCTTTAGACCATTGACAAGTTGGAAACCATGAAAGACCGAGTTTTCTTGGGCGCATGGGAGTGCCTAAGCCCTTCCCCATGCGTAACCAGAATCCTTACCCTTTCTCTGGCCCGCATTCATTTGTGCATTATATCCATTAGGTACGGAGCACACATGTTTTCTGCATCTTGTTTGCTTCTTGGTTTTCTTGTGTGTTTGGTTTTCCTCGTCTTTCCATTAAAAGACTAGGTGGCGACTCCTTTCCTTATCCTTTCTCATCTTTCCTTGGTGTTTCCGAGTCTAGTCTTCTGCTCTGGATTCACCATCTTCGCCATGACCGTATCGGAACTCCTCGTGTGCTTCCATGCACCCCAATTGAGGAGAGTCATGCAAGGTTCCATCGGCATGGTCACAAGAACTGGTGACTCCTCTGGGGATAACCATATTCTAGCTTTCGTTTTGGTTTCCTTACTTGTCCTTGGTCTATATACATTGTGCTTGTTTGCTTATTCTGTTTGCTTGTACATATTTGACTGAACATGCCTTTTTTGCCTTCTTTACACTGTTGCTATGCCACTACACATGCACATGACTTAATTCATGCTTTGTTTGTCAATACTTGCTGTTATTCACCTACTTGTGAGCACTACACCAGTACATGCCATGTTCATGCCTTTTGTCTGACTTCTTGGATGCCATGATTGTGTGCTTTTCCCTTTATTTGAATTTGCCATGGTTAGGAGAGTAGAGACATGTTTGCTTCCGTATCTGGTTAAAATAAAACACACAAACTCAGACAAAAAAATAATAAGGCATAACTAGAGATAAATGCTCACAATTCCCTCTGGTTTAATAAAACGCAAGTAAAAGACACAAAAGCATATCACATGATTGAACATATAGGGCATGCATCTTCTCCTCTGGGTCCACCCACAGTTTACGAAGGACAACCCTAGCAGCTCGTTCTATAGCTTTGGCGTAGAGTGTGTTGCTAGTTTGTTCACCCTTGTTTGGGGTCGTGTCGGTGCTATTAGAGGATACAACTCTATGCTACTGCAGGAGACGAGGCAACCAACGCACCACTTGTTCACTGCCTATGCTTTGCCTAGGGTTTAGAACGGGAACTTGGTTTTTTGACTAGAGTCAAAACCCAAACACATGAGTGCTTCTCATATGGTCCGCCCCATATAGGACATGCATGGTGAGAGAGAGCATGTTAATAGCATTCATGTGTATGTGTGCCATTCATGCCACCCTAACAAACAATTACATAGCTAACTTACTTCTTTTGTTGTCTTGTCTTCACTAGTTTCGCTTCTTTTTCCACTGACACTTTAGATTCTTTTCCTTTATCAGGTATAGAGTTCTGTGTGCGAGTTCCTAGGTCTGAGCCTGGGAGTTCCTTTCTGTAACCTCAGTCTTGCGGCACTGTTCTCGACTATCTTTTCTTGAGCTATTCGTTACTTCCGACGATAGCTCCTCATAGGCATCGTCCTCTCGCTTGCAATCGTAGCCCTATCCTTACCTGTTCGCAGTCCGTTATGGTCCAGTGAGCTTCTGAGACCCTTGCACCAGCTTTTCTGGAGGGGATTCCTGTTTCTGCCCCTCCTCCCTCTTTTGCTTTGTCATCAATCATTCCATATTCGCTCCATGGCGGCCTTTTTCATGCTCCTGGAGTTCCTCATCCGTCGGTTTCAGGACACTGGCAGACCCTCATTGGTCTAGAGCCTGTGGTTGAGGCGGTTACCATGACAACTACCAGGGCATCTGATCTGATGATACCTTGTCCTTCAGTTGACCCTCTTCCACTTGACACATAGTTGGCTACGAATGCCTCATCAGTAGGAATTCAACCCGCAGCATCTTTGAACCTCCAGCCCCCTATGACATCCCTGTCGCTTGCTCTTTCAGCCCTCGATACTGCTACCGATGGTTCTATCACCGTTCAATCTCAGCAACGTCTGGCCCTTGTGCAGAAGTTGAAAAACATGGCCTTCTCTTTGGATCCCACTCTGACTACGCTTGTTTGTCCCCTTCCCGAGGATGCTGCTCCATTTGCTCTGGCACTTCACGTTGCACTAGTTACCCCATCACTGCAACTGTCACCATAGCTTCCCGCTATCCCAACAACAAGCGTTGCAACTCTGCCAATAGTATCACTACCACAGCATGCACGACATATTCCTCTCTTAACTGGTGGTCAGCCTTTTGGGCAAGCGGGAGTACACCAGCCTACGAACCCAACCATTCCGGTTCAGCAACTGTTGCTATCACACACAACAACACGCCCCACACAGCATAACATTCCTATACCCTTGCATCAGGTACAAGCTTCTGCATGCACACCGCCATAATTAGCGCACATGCACGGGTACATTGGTCATCACGCTACGACACCAGGTGGCGAGATGATAGATCTGGAGGAGCACACGAGTGTTATAGACATAGCGTATGCGGGACCCGCTCTGGCTGCACACTCAATGTCAACAACAACTCCTAATGCACTTTCGCTAGGATGAATGACCTGGAGAAAGCTCTACGACAAGTGCAGGGTGGGGACCGCTAGTCTTTCTCTTTCTGGGACCTCTGCTTTTCCTAGAGGCGGTACTCCCCCCGAACTTCCACATCCCGGAATTTGAGAAATATAATGGGAAAGGCTGCCTAATTTCACACCTTAGGGCGTACTGTGGCAATCTTGCTCAGCCGCAGGCTGACGAGAGACTTCTCATCTGCCTTTTCCAAAAACGTTTTACAGGTCCAGCTCTAAAGTGGTTCACATCGCTTGATATGACCACCATAAAGACCTGGAATGATCTGAGCCAAGCTTTTCTAGAGCAGTACTCTTTTAACCTCGACGTGGTCCCAAAGCGCGAGGACCTAGTGTCCACAAGGTAGAAGCACCACGAGCCATTCGGGGAGTACGTCGGCCATTGGCGAGCCCTTGCTTCACAAGTGTGTGATAGCCCTTCTGACGAAGAGTCTATCGAAATAATAATTCGAGGGGCACAGCCAGCCATTGGGGCTTTGTTAAGCATCCATCCTAATACCACCTTTGCATCCCTGATCAAAGTTGGAACCCGTGTTGAAAGCTCACTAAATAGCAAAAGCTTCCCTGGTTAGTAGCATTCGCAAAGCAGACCATGGCCACTGGCAGAACCAACAACAACAACAATGGCAATAATGGATCTACAACTGGGTACGGCTGGAAGAAGGATTCTACGAGGAATGCTGTGGAATACGTAGGAGCTCTTGTTATGCCAACCAATGTGATAAGCTCACCAGCTCAGAATCAAGTTGTTTATTCTCCTGCACCTAGAGTACCACGCACATCACATATCACTACCATCGCCGAGCCAGTCTACCAGCTAGCACGGCAAGGCAAGGGCGCTACCTGGGATCCAGGCGGCTCCCACGACCGAAGAGAGACTACACTCCTCTGGTTGAGCCGCTGAGTGTCATATTTCCTAAGGTAGCATCATTACTGAAGCTTCCAAAAATCCGCCCATCGCCAAACCCAATTCCATCATGGTTTAAGGCAGATTTATTTTGCAGTTACCATAAAGTTGTGGGGGCATTCAATTGATAACTGCTATACACTCCAGAATACAATTTAGAACTTGATTAACCGTAAGGTCATCACCATTAACACATAGGAGGCAGAGCCTAGGCCCGTTGCATAGACACCACATTCATCTGCATGGACATCTAACAACATAGTCAGCCAGCCTTTACCTGAGCATGCACCGGGAACCTCGGGAGTTTATTTCCTTTCTTTGGATGAGGTCGAGCCTTTTGATCCTTCTCGCCTCATCCATGATGTTTCAGAATCCTTCTCTTATCAACTTGGTCAATCCTTCATTGAAACTTCCAATTCTACCGTCAATATGATCTAGTTAACTGCCCGACCAAGGCGCACGGCTACCAGACCCACCATGCAATCCACCCCACCAACAATTAGCCTATTAGCCAAACCAAGGCATAACCTAACCCACCAAGCACCAATGCCTTCTCTGCTAGTTTCAGTCCCAGTAGAATTAAGGGCCCATGCTCTTATCGTCATCAACTTGACACAAGACACTCACCTCATGCCTTATAGCTATACTGCAGAAATGTGTGCTGAGGTAACGCAGTCGGGAATGGTGTACAAGGCCCCAGTCCCAGCAAACAAAACTAGTCAACCTGTGACTTCATCCACTCAAGCAATAACCCATATTCCCAATCCAATCCCTGAAGGGACAGTCATAAGAGCTAACCCTACTGCCAAAGTTGACCCACATGTAGTCGACATCACGGCCCAGCTAAAAAAGGTTAAAGCAGACATATCCATCTGGGACCTAATCCATACTTCGTCTGAACATAGAGAGGTGTTTCTCCAAGCTTTTCAAGCTGCCCATGTTTCCTCAACTATACAACCATCTGCTTTGGAGAACATGGTAGGGATGATAGCAGCACCAGAGGTCATTTCTTTCTCCAGTTCAGAGCTTCCTTCGGCAAGGACTAATCATAACTAGCCCCTATTCATCGCGATGCAATACCAAAATTTCCACATTCCTCTCACTTTGGTTGATAATGGCGCCAATTTGAACATCTGTCCCTTGTGAACTGCAAGTCAGATCGGCTTTAAATCGGAGGACATTACTTCAGCAGTGAAGGGAATGACGACATTCGACAACACACACCACAATGCCCTAGGGATCTTGATCATTCCCTTAGTCATTGGCCCTGCTCGCTTCGAGGTCGAATTCTATGTTGTCAACCTCAAGCCGTCTTTCAATCTTCTACTTGGGCGCCCTTGGTTCCACAAGCATCAGGTCATCCCCTCAACCCTTCACCGTATGATTAAGTTTCGCTGGAACAGCGACATTGTCGTTGTAATGGTGGAAAACCTTGAAAAGGAGAAGGTTGAGGTAGTCTCTTCACTCCATACTATGCATTTTGACCCCAAACCTTCCGATGTGCTCTACCGCGTCGACTATTTTTAACCAGTCAATTTTATTCTGATTCTCATGCGTGCGAGTCATTTGGCCACTTTTGGAAACCCTTTTTTGATGGTCGAGAATCTGTGTCAGAGATGGGGGTACGAGAAAGGAGCACCTCTCTAGTGGAATGGTCAAGGAATCATAGAACCAATCGTCGCAGAGAGAAGATGTGAATTTGAAGGACTAAAATACAAGCGCAAGCCACCTCCGGAGCCAGTGGAGGGTCTGTCAACCAATCCAGTTGCAGTTTGGGACGCAGCAGGGGCAGAATCAGTAGTGGTAGCTTTAGAACAACTATTAGTTTTGAAGGCAGTGTAGCCGGAGTCAACGCCTAAGGTGTTAAAAACTACCAGTGCTTATTATGTGGACTTCGCTTCCAATGAAGAGGAGGGAGATGTTGTGGTAGCATAGGTGGATAGCATGCTCAGCGATCTGGAGGTCCTATTTCAAGAGTAGTTGTCGGTACTGGCCGAGGATGTGCAAAATGAGCTTAGGTGCAAGAAAGGAAAGGCAATAACGACAGAGTACACCAAGGAGCAGACAGTTGCGCAAGGTTAGTCTGCTATTATGACCCTAGAGGAGAATAGATCATTAAACACTAGACCAAAGGACTTCATCTCTGTGACCATGCCGGCAGAACCCTTGGCGCGGTTCTCCACCTACTCTGTGTGCGGAAACACACGAGGAGATTCGATACGGTCACGGCGAAAATGGTGAATCCGGAAGAAGAAGAGATAAGACCGGAAATGCCAAGGGAAGACAAAAAGGATAAGGAAAGGAGTCACCACCTAATCTTTTAATAGAAAGACGAGGAAAACCAGAAAAACACAAGAAAATCACGAAACAAAACAAAATGCAGAATGCATGTGTGATCTGTGCCTAATGGATAATGCAAGATGAATGCGGACTAGAGAAAGGGTAAGGATTCTGGTTATGCATGGGAAAGGGGTTAGGCACCCCTATGTGCCCGAGAAAACTCTGTCATTCTAAGTTTCCTACTGTGAAAGGTCTGCTAAATGTATGCATGCTTATTCTATATGCTCATGCAAAAATGTGACCGAAAACATGCCAAATCAAGGTAAAGAAAGGGAAACAAAGGAAAAAGTTAACCCAAGGGTCAAATGTAGGCATTGGCAATGCCACATTACTGTATGCCCGTGGGCGATGAGGAAAACCGTGAAAATTGGGAAATTCTCGGAAAGCATCTCGCAAAACAGCAGAAAGCGGAATAAATCCGAGAAAATCAAAAGGAAAAAGATAATCCTCTTTGGGACCATGTCGACTTTGCAAGCCTTTTACTGTACGCCTCCGGGCAATGGAAAACCAAAATAGGTCAAAATGTGAGAAAACCGGGGAAAATCCTAAAAACAGGGAGAAAACCAAGTCCGAAAAAAAGCCAGAAATGTATGTGCGAGGAAAGTAGACAAAAGCAAGAAAATGCGTGCAAATTGGTGCGAAAAGTTATGCAAAATGCAAACCTAAAGAATGCAGGGGGTTTTATGCAAAAAACCCAAAATCTGAGGAAAACTGAAATTCAGAAGCCCAAATCCTCAAAAATATTTTGGAAAACACATTCCATACATGTATGAAGAATTCTGGAGTCAAATGTGCATCCCTAGTCAAAGGAAGCTCTCTAGGGGTCAGAATGCAATTTACCCACTAATGCATGCATGAAAATCAATTCTACATAAAATATGAGTAAAATTGCAAGAAAATGTCTCAAAAATGATTCAGGAAGTTTCAAGGGTAAAATGGTCATTTTACCCTTGAAAACAAGCAATCAGAACAATTCTGCAAAGCATAGGGGCTAAACTACAAAAAAACCCAGCAAACAAAGCACTCCAGGAAGTTTCTATGAAAATTCAAGGGCAAAAATGTAATTTTCACTGAGATTTAAACATGCAGCAGAAATTTAGTGAAAAAAGAAGGGTTAAAATGCAATTTACCCAAGAAAATATGCTTCAGGAAAGTTTTTTAAAAGAAGTTCAAGGAGTTCCATGCAATTTTCACATCAAAACATGCTCTCTAGATGCTTTCTGTAAAACATAGGGGCATAAATGCAATTTGCCCAGGAAAATCATGCTTCTGGAAACATTTAAGAACAAATCCAAGGACTATTGTGCAATTAAACCACAAAAATGAACACTCTGGAAGGTTTCACAACAGTGCAAGGATTTAAATGCAATTTTGCCAACAAAAACATGC
>JAMKQA010122660.1:0-10755 GCA_024699735.1 Posidonia australis | reverse complement strand
TGCGTACTGGGTGACTTTGGTCACTCATGCGTTTTCCTGGTGGTTTTGTTCGCAGGTGCAGGCATGCGATTGGTTTAGCGTAGTGCATATAGTCTGGAGTCTGTTAGCCGCACACACAGGTTCCTTGTGGTTTGATATTTTACTGTTTAGCTTTAGTTTTCCCATAATTTAATTTGTTTAAATTATTGTGGAAATTTTGGGGCGTGACACTTTCATTTTTAGAAATTTTGGATAATTGACTCATGCTTGCATGACCAAGCCGTCTATGCCAAAGCCATTTATCATCATTTGTAGATGCAAGGCATAACTTACATTCATAGGATACATTTATTTTATATACATTATTTTTCCTAAATCCGACAAATAATACTTTGCTAGTAGTAGAATCAATTATGAGACATTCCTTTTTATCAAAGATAACTTTATATCCTTTATCACATAATTGACTAATACTTGGGAGATTATGTTTTAATCCATCTACAAGTAAGACATTTTCAATAGAAGAGTTATCAGAATTACCGACATGGCCGATTCCGATAATTTTCCCTTTTGCATTGTCTCCAAATGTTACCGATCCATCTTCCTTGGTGGTGTATGAGCATAGTAGATCAATTTCTCCGATCATATGCCTTGAGCAACCACTATCAAGAATCCATTTGGATTTCATCTACATTACAAGAAGGAAGAGATGAGTTTGGTACCCACATTATTTTGGATCCAGGTTTCTTAGTTTTTCGAACCCAATAATACCCTTTTGGGGTCCTCCTTAGTTGTTTCTTCACCACAAAAACATACTTTTCATTTGAAAATGCTCTTACAAAACCATTTTCATATGAAATTTCTTGAAACTTAGAAAAGCCAATTCCATATTTATTTAAGAATGGTTTTTGGCAAGAGAGAATTTTATCGAAGTTCTCCTTTCCTATGGTGAATTTTGTAACTGTTGTTAGTAAATCATTGCTCTTATCTTTTAATGATGTGATGTCATTTTCTAGCTTCATAATTTTATATTTCATGTGGTCAATTTCCATATTCAGTTCAATATTTTTATTTTGTAGTTTTTGATTCTCATCAAGAATTATCTTTCCTTCGTTTATTAACGATTCATTTTGACTTGTGAGTGATGTGATAGTTTGATTTGATTCTTTGTATTTGGATTTCAAAATCTTGTATTTTTGGTATAGTTCATTGAATTCTTCAATTAATTCATCCATAGAACAATCTTCATTAGCTTGGGATAAGTCATATGCTTCCTCTAGAGCCATGAAGCACATGTTTGCTCTTTCCCCATCTGAAGAAGAGTCTTCGTCTGAGGATGAGTCACTTTCATCCCAAGTAGCTTGAAGAGCCTTCTTTTTATTCTTTTTTATCCTTTTTAAATGTTCTAGTTTTAAGTAAGGGACAATCCTTGTTAATATGACCAGGTTTATTACATTTGAAGCAAAAGGGTGTTTAAGTAGTGTTTCTTTTCTTTTGAAATTTTCCTCTTTTTATAAACTTTTAAAATTTACTAGTTAGCATAGTCATATCTTCATCTTCTTCACTATCAGATTCTTCTGAATCAGTGGTGGTTTTTAAGGCTATTGATTTTTTGTTAAGTGATTTTTCATTTTCTTTTTCTTTCATTTGAACTTCATAAGATGTGAGGTTACCAATTAGATCCTCAAAGGAGTAGTTAGAGAGATCCTTAGCCTCCTCAGTAGCGGTGGTTTTCTTTTCCCAATCGGGAGTATGAGACCTAAGGATTTTCCTTACAAGCTCACTTTGAGAGAATTCCTTACCTAGTGATTGTAGGGTATTGGTTATTTCATTGAATCTAGTGAACATTTCTCCAATGGTTTCATTTTGTTTCATTTTGAACAATTCATATTTGTGTACTAACATATTTATTTTAATTTCTTTTACTGAATTGGTTCCTTCATGGGTAACTTGTAAGACATGCCATGCTTCATGAGAGGATTTACAATTTGAAATTCTATTGAATTGTTCTTGATTTACAGCACAAAATAAAATATTTAGTCCTTTTGCATCTAGTTAAGCTAAGTTTTTTTCTTCATTGCTCCATTCTCTATAAGATTTGGAACTCAAGGTGAATCCATTTACAACTATATCCCATAATTCAAAATTAATAGATTTTAGATAAATTGTCATTCTATACTTCCAATAGCTATAATTTACTCCATCAAAAAATGAGGCCTATGACCTTCTACAATGTTATGGGATGAAGATGAAGTCATCTAGTAGACGATTAGTCTATATCTAGATAATCCGCTCTGATACCAATTGTAGGATATTTAGGCTTCACTAGAGGGGGTGAATAGAGAATTTTTAAGTTGTAGTCCAATTTTAATTTTCTTCAGGCAGATTATAATTAAGAGGAAGATGCAATCACACAATGAAGATAAACAACAATAGAAAGTACTCAGCGATTTATAGTGGTTTAGTAAACCCCGGCCTAGTCCACTCCTCAAGCTCCCCACTTGAGATTTCCCCTTTTACTTAATATCAAAAGTTAACAAGTAACAAATACCTTACTTGTGCCACAACCGGCGATCTCTTCTCTCACCCGGAGAAGAACTCAACTCAACTTGAATACGACAGTAGCTCTTACAATACTCTTATGATCTCCCAACACTTGCCAAGCTTGATGTAATGATAAAGGAAGCTTAAGATGGCTAAGGAGGATGCAAAGGATGCGCTTTTAGCTCAAGGCATGCAATACTAGTAGTATGATAGCTGTGAATGCTTTTTTGTGTATTCTCTAAGGTGTCATTAGACCAAGATTTATAGTGTTAAGCTTAACTCTTATTGTATCTAACGACTAGAAAATCTTTTACCAACTGACAGAAAATTTGATACGCCGAAATTCTTCGGTCAACCTAAATCTGCAACTGTCGAGCAATTTGGTATGCTAGATAAATTCGGTTGACCGAAAATTGTTTTAGCACTGCTTGTTTAGATACAATTAGTCGTTAACCCTAATTTTATATTTATTTATATTTTCGGTATGCCAAAGGAATTCGGTATGCCGTTTTAGGACTCGGCTCAATATTTTTTTCTTCAATGTTTTTAAGGGTATTCTATCGGGTATTCCTATTTTTCTAGGATGATGACTTATGATAGGAGATTATTACATTCCTAGAAATTACATCAAGAAAAGATAAAGAATTACATCAATTCATGTAATACAATGAAAATGACAAATTTTCCCCTTCAGTCCTTCTTTTGCCTTTCTTCATATCTTCTAGTTCTTTTCTCTAGAGTATGCCTTGTGTGCCTTGTATGGCTTGTCTTGTATGCCGTGTCTTATTTCTTCATGTCTGTCCTTAAGAGCATTCTTACACGATTGAAAATATTTGTAAAGTCCATATTGTTATCATTAAAATAAATAGATAACATCATTTTTCCAACACTAAGGTAACCCAAGCCTTGTCCTATCTAGACATACACCTTGCACAGGGAGATAAGAGCAAAAGAGGCTTAGAGCTTAGTTATATCATAAAAGCCGCTCACCTTGTGTTGCATGGCAATCAAGCATAAGTCCGAGAAAGTAGTGATGGAGGAGCGCATCAAAACCAAACAACTTAGAAAGCACCCAAAAGAGAGACGTGCACGTAAAAGTTGGGTACGCCATCATAGCATAAGTCCGAGAAGGTAGTGATGGATGGGTACTCAAAACGGGGTGAGACAACTGACAAATAAGTAGATGTACTGTCATAGAAATAGTCTGAGAAGGCTGTGATGGGCGGGCATCTACAGAAAAATAACCTGAGAGGGGAACCCTAAAAAAAAAAAAGCCAAAACCCTTGGGTAAGCTATAGGCATATTAGGGCCAACCACCGGCGAGCGGCACAAAAGCTATAATCAATGCTGAGAGCCTATTGAACCTTAAGTCTCCCCCACTCTTACACAAATAGGTAAGGGGCTAGAAAACCCTAGAAACTCAAGAACTGAGTAAATAAGGGAGATAATGAACAACCAAAGCTAACACGAAATCCTAAAGTCCTCAAAAGGCCAAGGCATGATGAAAGGGACAACTCTCTCACCTTGGATAACACAAGGTAGCAATGCTAAATGCATAAGAGGGAGGGTTATAACTGCACTCATCATCATCATCTATTAAAAAAAATTAGAAAATTCAAAAATCCAAAAAAATTCAAAAAATTCAAAAAATTCCAAAAAAATTCAAAAAATTCCAAAAAAAATAGAAAAATTCAAAAATCCAACAAAATATAGAAAATTCAAAAATAAAAAAATCCAAAAAAATCAGAAAACCATGAAAAGACAAAAAATAATTAGTACCATCCACCTTACCTACAAGTGAAAACATAATAAGGAAACTGGAACTAGTCTAGCCGGTGTTGCAACCATCAATCCACCCGGTTTTTGAGTTAAAGGTCCTACTCAAGCGTGCCTCCATGGCTTGGGTGTGTTTCGCCCCACAAAGGCATTGCCTTGTAATGATCATTTGAGCATCCACAGATGACTCATAATCGGCATCCACTAGGCTCCAATTTTTCATCTCCCAGTTGAGGCCAAGACTAATTCCCTTTACCTAATCTCAAGCATAGGAGGGTAAAAGATAGCACTACAGTATCTTTCCTAGGCAACTTAGCCAACGTTTAGGGTAAAGAAAGGTACACCTTTAATTACTAACATGTTTTATTAAGTGTGCAAGTATCACCCCACCTCGTGTTTGTACATCAAGCCCCAGCGTGGCACTACATCAAGTCCCACTGTGGCGGTATACGAAGTCCCATCGAGAATGGACTCTCACCTTTGGAGTCCCAATCGTGTATATGGACACACAACTCTAACTAAGAGGCAAACCTTGGTTTGGCAAAGGAAGGGTTCACTCCCTAACCCAATTCTTTATTCATAGAACTCCTTTACTTACCAAGTCAAGTTATGGGACGACGGTCCTTTCCTGAGAGTATTGGTCATACTCAAAGATGGAAAACACTTGACCACAACGAATTACATCACGCATCTTGCATATGTCTATATGGCTAGGGACCACCCGTACCCCGCCGGCCTAACCTACCAAATGGACCATTCATTGCATCATTGATTGCCCTTGCATTCTACATTTTGTTTGCTTGAATCATGCATCCACGCATTTAGGACTCATGGATTGGAAGTGGAGCGTTGACAGAGCAATGTTTTTCAAGAGTGTTAGAAACCCTTAGAACTTTGATCCTCCTAAAGCCTTATTCAAATCCCAACCTATCCGATTTCAATATTCCAATCCAAGCAAACTCTCAAACAAGAAGCTACAAACATTTATTAGATTTTAATTAGCTTTTCCTTTTCGACCGACAATCGGGTAATTTCCCCACGGTCATCTTAGTTTATGCCCTGTTGAAGTATCACTCTACATGGTTGACATGGTCTCAACACTGGCTGCGACACATAGCCCTGGCTTGAACCCTTCATGTCTGAGCCTTCAATATGATGGCATCTTTTAATTACCTTTTCTTTTCAACCGACGATTGTGTAATTTCCCCACAGTCATCTTAGTTTCTGCACCGTTGAAGTGTCACTCTACATGGTTGATAGATCTCGACACTGACTGCTACATAGCCCCGGCTTGATCCCACCATGCCTAAGCCTTCAATATGACGGAAACCCTTTAGTTTATCGAATCACTCAATTGTGCAACCATGTCCTGAAACCAAGTCAGTTCTTCTTCTCATCTATTGGTTGTGCGACCATGTCCCAAAACAAATAGGTGTAGACTTTTTGTAATCTGTGGCGGATCATTTGAGAGTGAGCTCCCTGTTTTAGGAAATGCTCAAAGGGGATATCCTTCTTACCTTGGAGCTAATTTTGTTCCAAGATCAACTCCAAGGAGGGGCACCTGTAGATATCCTATTTTTGCATTTCCTAGAGTTCACTTAGGATAGGAA
The DNA here is from genome assembly GCA_024699735.1 of Posidonia australis. Classification (NCBI taxonomy): domain Eukaryota; kingdom Viridiplantae; phylum Streptophyta; class Magnoliopsida; order Alismatales; family Posidoniaceae; genus Posidonia; species Posidonia australis. Next base: position 4,846 of record JAMKQA010122660.1, on the reverse strand, counting down.
CCCCAGAGGCTCCCTAGATCACATGGCTAAGGAGCTTTAACCCATTTTCCAAATTTTCCCATGAAATTTTTGTGTTTGTCTAGATTTTAATGCATCTCTATGGATTATGATAAATGACAGTGGATAAACGGTGAAAGACCAAGATGTTGCAGGATCAGATTGGACAGATAAACTAGTTAATGCACTATGGGCTTACCGCACCACCGTAACAATGGCTATGGGCAAAACATCCTATGCCTTAACCTTCAGAATGGAAGCAATAGTCCGATATGAGATCTTGACCCCTCATTAAGAGTCCAGGTCGACGTAGGAATGTGTATTGATGAAAAGAAGCAAGTGTTATTGCTCCACTTGGAACTCCTTAATAAGAAGCGACTCGCGACTACCGAGCATGCACGCATTTACCGACAAAGAATGACTAAGGCTTATCAAAAGAAGGTAATCGAACACAAATTCAACATAAGTGATCTAGTACTTAAGGAGGTGCTACCAGCCAATAAGCCACATCCTAAGGGAAAGCTAAAGCCAAACTAGGAAGGACCTTACATCGTGATGGTTGCATATCCAGGGAACGCTAATTGATTGTCCCAAAACGGGTTAGAATTGCCTGACCCCTAGAATGCAATGCACTTGAAAAGTACTCCCCTTGATTAGTTAATCTGCACCTACAGTGCCCTAGGACCTAACCCTAAACTGGAAAAGAAGGTCACTCCTAGAGCCTACAAGGAAATAGATACTTAGGGTGACCCACACTTTGTCCTGTGCCCTCACATACATTGCACAAGGAGACAAGAGCAAGGCGAGCTCGAAGCTAGGGAATATCGTAAATGCCGCTCGCCAGGCATAATGTGGCATCCTAGCGTAAGTCCGAAAGGCGATGACGGGTGAGCATTATGTCACGAACAAACGTAGAAAGTGCATAAAGAGGGAATGAACATTTAAAATAAGGGAGTGATTCGGTCCCATAATGATCAATATCTTTTGACTAAACACTCAAAACTGGTGTGAGACCATTGACGCTCAGTGAGTGTGCTACCATAGCATAAATCTTAGTGAGTGGTGATGGGTAGACACCTGCCAAAATCGAAAAAAAAGAGAAAGGAAAAGAGCTAAAAAGACGGTAGCAAAGAAGTTATCCAATCAACACAAAAAAAAGAGAGGGAAAAGATGATAACAAAGAAGTTGTCCAGAGTAGAAAAGAAAGAAAGCCCTTGGTTGAAAAGTACAATGCAAGTTTGTGTAAACTAAAGAATCAAAGAAGTTGTACAGAGTAGAAAAGAAGTTGTCCATAGCAAATAACTTAGTGAAGGATCAAAGCTAAGGAAGGTATGTTTTTTTGCTACTAACGAATATTATTTAGTGTGTAGAAAAGTACAATGCATATCCACAAGGGTATCCCCTCAAGTTGAAAAGAAGAAAAAAATACAACGGATGCTAATACAAATTGTTCTGAATGCCAAGCATCTAGTTGAACTCCTCCCTCTCCTCTATATACTGCCATGGAGAAGGACGAAGCCATGCGTACCATGCCGTATACCCAGACTCTTGCAACTCCCGAGTAGCAACAGAGGGTCGAGCGCCCTTCAAGGAGATCCGACAACCCACGTAAGCCCAATGGCCAATATACTCTAAGACCAGCCTCTCATCACGGTCTCTATCAACTTTGCAAGCACGGATTGGAGAATTCAACACTGAGTTTGTGGGAATAGAAAGCCCTTGGTTCAATTGATGCAAACAACGATGGATCGGGTACAGCACAAAGGACTGGGCCCCCACCAATACATGCTCCTAGTGATGATAAACTGTAGTCATCACTCATGCTTTGAAAGCTTCTAGCAGCCGTGGCACATGGTCAAAGTCTTCCAATGATAGCTGCCCCAAGCGAAGGACACAATCACGGAAGTTCTGCTTGTCAAAATCAGCATAGCAACGGCAACGAGACGTAAACCACTATTTTAGAAGAAAAGGAGAACCGAAGAACTACCCTGAGCATGATGCGTTGGATAGTCCCCCCATGGAATACACTAAGACAGTAGGATAATTACAAGTCTGGACAGGCCGCCATCAGCATGAGGAGGTCGACATGGTGGAGGTCAAAGGTGAAGTAATCATCTGCAAATAGTGCAAGCCCTCCGATGCCGACGAAAAGACACAATTGTAACTATTTTGGAGATAATTCGTGAGTGCAAATAACCTCCCACAAGCCTCAAAGATGGAGCCTTCCCCCATGCATCAAAGTCTTACTAGCCTCTTGGCCCTCACCCAAGAACAAACTGATCTTCTGGGCATCCATGGTCTCAACAGATATGGTGAAATGGTCATCCAGCACCAACGTGGATTCTACAGCAAGGCCAAGGAGGGAAGCGGCTTCCTCAGAAGTAATCAAGGTCTCCCTATGAGCAAAATTAAAGGTGTCGGAGAAACTGTTCTAGAAAGCCAATAATGCATGTAGAAGTGGCCAATGCAAAGGAGTGCGTACGAGGGCCAACAAATTTTCAAAACCACTACATGCTAAGAGGTGTTTGTTATCCTCCGCACGATTAAACAAACGTGACACCCATGGGAGGCTATAACGAAAGTAGTTATGAAAATTTGGGCATTCTGTAAGATTAACTATGACCTACAATACAAACAATTAATTACAAAAAGGCACATGAAGTAGAGAAATATGAACAGCAAGAGGAACAAGGAAAACCGCAACTATGGCATTAACAAACATACCTTATCCCCATGAAAAGCCTTCATCAGGTGGTCAGGTATGTCGATCAGCTTCTCCACAGCAAAAAGAGAGGATGAGAATGATGGAAGCTTCATGGCTAAAGCAAGAGGGAGGAGAAAATCTCGAAATAGGGAAGGATGACATTTGAGAGGCCCCTAGGGCCCTTATTTATAAGTCCCTATTAGAGCAACCCGAATTTGAGTCTGAATAGGAAAAGACTCTGCTAGTCGCCCCTTCCATTGGCGACTAGATATGGCGCCTAATCAAGAAGCGACACGTTCTGTCGCCTATATGACAGGTGACTATAATGGAGCACCACAAAGTCAGGTGACCAAGATCACCAGTCCCTACTATCTCATCACATAGGTGCAATCATCCCACCATGAGGCTACATCAAGTCCCACTATGCGCATCACAGCAAAGTTCCACCATAAGACTACATCAAGTCCTGCCGTGCACATCATGTCTGTCCTACCAAGAGGTTACATCAAGTCTCACCATGTGAGTCAAAGATCCAATCGTGCATCACATCAAGAAACAGACTTCTGCCTTTAAAGTCTCGATCGTGTATGTAGACACAACCATGACCTAGGCAATACCCCGGCTTGGTAAAGGAAGGGTTCACTCCCTCACCCGGTTCTTTTCTATCATAGAGCCCCTTTACTTGCCAAGTCGAGTTGTGCGACGACGGTCCTTTCCTGAGAGTGCTGATCACACTTGAGGACGGAAAACACTTAAGCGCAGCAAATTACATTCATGCATCTCGCATATGTCCATATGGTTGGGGACCACCTATACCTCACCGACCTAACCTGTCATATGGACCATTCAATGCACATTGAGTGTTGACCTTGCATTCGCATCTTTGTTTGCCTTAATCATGCATCCATGCATTTAGGAATCATGCATTGGAAGTGGAGGCATTAATGGAGCAACATTCTTCAAGAGAGTTAGAGGCCTTAGAATTGTCCTTCTCCTAGAGCTAGTTAAGTCCCACCTATACTTTTGCTATTCCAGTCTGTAACCATGCTAGCGACTGCCTCGGGCTTGGCACGAAAGGCCAAATGCGCGAGGGTCGGCAAAGTCATGGCAAAAATAAAAATAAAGTGCAGGAGTCGCCACCTAGTCTATTAAAATCGAAGACGAGGAAAACCATTTAAAAACATTCAAATCATGCAAAATAAGCCAAATGGAAAAGTAGGTCATAAACCAGAAAATTAGGCAAGGATCCTTGTTACACACAAGGAAGGGGTTAGGCACCCTCATGCGCCCGATAAATCGGTCTTTCTATGGGTTTCTTGTTTGCTTATATGAAATGTCGGCTTTTCAGCCTTTTCTGTATGCCCGAGGGCAATATGCCATGCTAAGTGAGTAGTGTCTTATGCTAAAATAAGAGTGCATGGAGTGCAGGGTGTGTCCTAGTGCTCAGAAGTATCGCTCATATAATGGGTCAAACATTGATGCAAAAATATTACATAAATAAGATCAAGGATCTAAGTACTTTGAGCGATTTTCATCCATGCTTTACTATATGAAAAAAGTGATCTACCATGCATGGAATGGGTTGAAAACAGAATTGGGTCTTCCTGCTATATCAAGGAAGAAAACCAGAAAAATCCAAAAGCTAAGCAAAACCGGAAAACATGCTAAAAACCTTGTGAAAAGCTGTTGTGTGTAACAGAAAACAGGCAGGCGTGCCTGTATGGTGTGCCAGACTGGTGCTCCAGTCTTGTGCACCACCTATGTGCTCCTGTGTGGACCAAAAAGATGTGCCAAAGAAAATACAGAAATCTATGCAGTGCAATGTCACATATAAATCCTTTGCAAACTCGGAAAACATACTTTGTAAATCTAGAAAAATGCAAGTATGAGAAAATTTAGGGACCTTGTGCTCAAGGGCTAATAGCCTCGCACAAGATCACACCCTATTCATGCTAAATGAATGCAACAAGGTTCAACCATGTCTCCTGGATCATAGGCTGATGCATAAGATTCTCCATATTGGAGTAAAGGGCAATCAGCCTACCAAAACTTAGCCATGGGCTGAAGATACAAAGTGTAAAACAACTTAGAAAACAATATCATTTGAGGCTGAAATCATGCATGCAAAATCATGAAATATCAGAG
>JAMKQA010122659.1:0-10379 GCA_024699735.1 Posidonia australis | reverse complement strand
AAGAGAAAACTAATTGCCAAACCCAAATCAGCAACAAACAATATCACACAAGACAGAGATTTACGTGGTTCCCCGAATTGGGTACGTCCACGGATGGAGAGGTTGTTCTTCACTATGTGTAATTGGTGATACAAAAGGGTGTTGGGTATAACAATGGGAATCCTAGCATATATATACTAGGTCCAAAAGACTAATTTGCCCCAACAATCTCCAATCATAATTCAAGTCATATTCAACAATCTCCAATCATAATTCAAGTCATATTCAACAGAAAGATTGAAGAGAACTCGAGAAGGAAGGGTGGAGGAAGAAAGGAAGGAAAGAAAGAGAGAAGGGGAGGAAGAAAGGGAAGCAGAGAGTGGGAAAGAGAGAGAGAGAGAGAGAGAGTAGACCAGCACGTCATCAACAAAAACCACAATGAACTAGTCTATAAAAGGGCTGAAAATCCTGTTCCTCAGATCTATAAACGCAGTTGGTGCATTGGTCAATTCGAAAGGCATGACTATGAACTCGTAATGCCCGTACCACGTCTAGAAAGCACTCTTCTGAATATTTGAGTCTCATATCCTCAACTGGTGATACCTTGACCTCAGATCGATCTTCGAGAACACGGATGCAGACTGCAACTGGTCGAACAGGTCATCAATGCGGGGCAAGGGATATTTGTTCTTCACCGTGATCTGGTTCAGCATCCGATAATCTATACATAGTCGAAGTGAACCATCCTTCTTGCAGATGAACAAGACAGGCGCTTCCCATGGAGACACACTTGGCCTGATAAACCCCTTTTCCAACAACTCCTACAACTGAGTCTTGAGCTCTCATAATTCCGCTGGTGCCATGCGATAAGGAGGCTTCGACACAGCACCAGAACCGAGAATCAGATCGATCGAGAACTCTACTTCCCTTTGAGGTGGCATACTAGGTAAATCGTCAGAGAAAACGTCGGGATATTCATATACCACAGAGATGTTGTGAACACCCAACTCAGGAGAAGTGGAGGTAACTATACTGGCTAGATACCCACACAACCCCTGACTAAAGACATATAAGCCTTCATAGCTGAAATGACAAGCTTAGACTCACCCTGACACCCACCTTGCACAAAGAAAGACTCATCCTCAGGAGACCCAAAATAAACTCTCCTCCGAGCATAGTCAATCAAAGCGGACTACTACGCCAACCAATCCATGCCAAGTATCACATCGTACTCCTGCATGTTTATCACGATCAGGCTAGCGTCGAACTCTTTGCCATTCAGTGTTAAGTCGACAAACGGCAGATACCTCCATGCCAAACTGTGCTCCTCTAGCGACGTCACCACGCTAAGATGAAAGGCCAGTCTAGCTGGTCTCTCTCCCAACTCCACCGCAAAAAACTCAAAGATAAAGGAGAAAGAACTCCCTGAGTCAAACAACACTTTGGCCATCCGGCCAACCACAATAAAAGAACCTGATGGCCAAACAAACAGCACCACACATCGATACAATTAGGCAAATGTCCAGATTACAAGGAGATTACAACAAACCTCAAAGGGTTACAGAACCAACTACTCATCCTTACCCTCAACAACATCTCTTGAAGACCCAGCACATGGAGCTATAATGGTGAACACCCGTCCCTTAGTCAGCTATTGTGGCACGCGTCTTGCCTTCTTTTGCAGTTCCAGACAAGATCTCTGAAAGCGTCCCGCCTGCCCACAATTATAGCACACCACAGAGGCTGAATGCTACTGAGGATGAGGACAATATGCAGCGATGTGGCCCACCTGACCACAGTTGAAGTACTGATTCCCACCAGGAGCACTAGACCCTGTCTGACTGAGGCCAGCTCCGCTATCCCTAGCAAAACTCCACCGACCCACAAAGGACACACTAGACCTCGCCTTCTGCTTCTTCTTAGGGCTACCTGAACTACTGGCACTTGGAGGACTGGAGAAAGAGAATCGAGAGGTAAAAGAAGACTTACCCTTCCCTTTGGGATGACTCTCCAGAAACTTTTGATGCTCCGCCTCGAAGCGATAAGCCATCCCAACAATGTCCTCCACAGTCTGGCACTGATAGCCCATCACCTTCACTTGCAGTCCTAGGTTTAATGCGTCTTGAAACCTCTACGCCTACTCCTCCTCAGACTCATAGGCAAGAGCAAAACGTTCCAATCGAGCAAACTTAGTCTCATACTCGAGTATGGACATCGTGCCCTACTCTAGACTCCGGAAATCTCGGTGAAGCTGTTCATTCACATGAGCGGGAAAGTACTTGTCATAGAAGGTCGCCTTGAAATCCTTCCACTGGATGCTAACAGTGACTGAGTCCGGGAACTTCAACTGCCTCACAAGCTTCCACCACCTATCTGCCTCACCATCCAACAGATAGGTCGCCAGCCGCACTTAATGCTCCTCTGGGCACACCATGCTCTCTAACATCTTCACCACCTTCTCCAAGCAGGCCTCACTCTCCTCGGCACTGACCTTGCCCTTGAACGACGGTGGACAAAGTTTTGTGAACTGGTTCAGCCACGGGTCACCCAACGGCTCGCTAGCACTACTCTTGCAAAAAGCGTCGGAGATCCCGTGTGCCAAAATCGTCAGTTCTGCACGAACCACTTTTCATCCACCTACGTCCTCTCGAGGCTCGATCTCCTCGATAGGGGCCTTGGCCTTACACCACGAGGAGGCGTCCTACTGGGGAAATGAAAAGTACTTGCACCACAGACAAAGCAACAACTAGAAAACCACTAAGAGATCAGGTGCAAACTCTACCATGCATGCAAACCTATGGAGTCTCTAGATTGGAAACCCTAGGTGTAGTGCAACCTAGTGAACCTGGAGCTTTGATACCAAACTGTAACGCCCCACATTTTCCACAATAATTTAAAACAAATTAAATTAAGGGAAAATTAAAGTCAAACAGAAAATATCTAACTATCAAGAAGCTATGTGTGCGGCTAGAAGACTCTAGACTATATGCACTACGCTAAATCAATCGCATGTCTGCATCTACAAGCCAAAACCACAAGGAAAATGCATGAGTGACAGGATCACCCATTACGCACCTCAAGAAAACCGTAGAAAACAAAACTATAATTAATTTTCCTTTAAAATTCATTTTGTAAATCATTTTCTCAAAACCTCACAAACCAGGCCCAGACCAGTCAAAACCACAACCAAGGCCCTATTAGCCCAAAACCACAAGCGAAGGCCCTCAATAGCCAAAACCACACATAGTGAGTCGAGAAGCCCGGTGCCAAGCAACCAAACTCTGGCCACACATAGTCCGCTAAGGAGCAACCAACGGCGTCTGCACTACCACGACGTACCACCCTATGTAGGAGCCGCGTCGTCCCGCCATTCTCTCACCTAGAGAACCCTCATAAAGCCAACCCTTCCTTGGAAAGGTTGTCCTGTCTCTCAGGACTCTACCAGCTACAGGGCACGTGTCCCACCCACACTGGCTATCATAGGGTACGCCTCCTCATGGCGTCCTCCACACATGGTGCTCAGGAGGGAGTGTCATACCTCAACACCGACAACACCCAAGCCTCAATGCTCATAGCGACAATAGAGTGTCATACCTCCCCGTCATGCCACAAGACACCTCAACCCGCAGACCAACCCCAGCCTTGAGACAACAATCAAGGAGTCTCATACCTCCAAAACCCGACGTCCCTCAGCTTAAGGTATCTCAGCTCCTGACCTCGACCAAGGAGTTGTGCCCGACCACCCGAGAATGTCGTCACATTTCCTGGTCCGGAAGACACGGTCCCACACTATCTCGGCCCACACACAGAAAACCAAGAAAACTATTTTTTCCAAATCTACCAACTCATCTCTTTGAAATCATTTTCATATCTTTGAAAACTCTTCTGAAACCTTGGCAAAATGGCACATCAGGTGTCCCAAGGGATCACCATTGACAGCCTACAATCTTACACCAACGGGATAAAACAAACCAATCCGGAAAAGCCCTGGAAAACAAGTTTATAAACATATTTAGGCCTAGATTCGGCATACCGAAAACAGGTTCAGTATGCCGAAAACTCTTGGTTCAGTAGACCAATCTGGATCGATCGACCAAATTAGGTCAATGATCAACACTCAGGCCAAAATCGGTATACCAATGATTGTTCGGTCAACCGAAATCCATTGATTTAGTCGACCGTCCAAAATCAGATGACCAAATTTGACCAGAGGACCAAATTGACAGAAAAACGGCATACCGAAATGGTTCGGCATGTCGAATTTTGCAAAAAGCAGAAAACGACCCAAACCCTACTATTCAAAATCGCCCAACTAGGACCGACGATCAGACCCTCTAAATAAACACCAAAAATCTTGCATAAGATGTAGACCCTTGGAGTCTACTCCAAATCCACACAACTAAAACCAAAAACCATTCACCATGCATCAAGATACAAAATCGCAAAGGCATAAGGGTCAAAATGACCCAAAACACAACTACCGACATAAATGCCAATAAATCCACCATAAATTCTCATAAGATTATAATAAATTCTAGGAATGTAAATTTTACCTAAATTCCATGCAACCCTATCAATTTCTACCATTTTCATGCTCTCTATTACAGGGATGGGAGATGCATACTTGAAAAATGCACTAACGATCCTCCGACCAACTCTAGTGACCACGACCCTCGCCGGGGCTCACACAACCACGGGGGCACACCACCCGAGCTCCACACGCTGCCATGAGCCGCCGCATGCCTCCGTTGACCCACAAGCACATTGAACAAAGGAGGGGGGACATAAGGAGGAGAGAAATAGGGGAGGGAGAGAGAGAGAGAGAGGGAGAGATGGGAAGGAGGCGGAGTGAGTGGAGGGAGAGGATGAGTGGAGGGGGAGGAGAGGAAGAAAGGCGTTCACGGGACGGAGAGAAAAACGCGTGGAGAATAAGAAGAGGAGGTGCAAAGGAAGAATTGTCGGCCGTGCATATAAATATGTGCCTCAAGGTGGTAGTTGCATGCATGCATGCATAGTGCAACCATCGGCCTCTCACACGAGCTAACAACCGCACCGAACCCTCCCACCAACTGGCCCACAACACGGGCCCCACACGAACCCCACACCTGAGCCAACACAAGCACAGTGCCACAATGCACAGTGCCAACCACATACAGGAGCATGCCACTGAAGCCAACCCATGAGGCCTAAGCCCAAAACCACAAAACACACCAACGGGCCTCGAAGCAATAATACCCGTCCAAGAATAAATTTATTAAAATGTAAATAATTACAAAATGAATTTTATGGATGTTACAGTGAGAGCGAGAGGCAAAGGTAATTGCATGGCTCGGCATCGACGTGGTTGGAGCTCTAGAGATCGAGGAGGCTCTTGTGGAGGTCGTGCACGCCGGTGGTGGCCGGTGGTTGGTCGGAGAGCGAGTTGGGTCGTCGGAGGCCATTTTCAGGTATGCACCTCCAATCTAATGAGTAGAAATTATGTAAAATGGTATAAATACCTAGGATGCATGTAATCTAGGCTAAATTTAATGTTTGGAATTTATTGAGAATTTATGGTGATTTATTGTGGTATTTATGGCGTTAATTTCACTGTGGTCTGGTTTTTTGGTTTCTCTACGCACCTTGGCTTTGCAATTTTATTTCGGGAGCTATGCTCAATGGATTCTAGTTTTGTTTGTGTGGATTTGGAGTAAACTCGAGGGTCTACCCCATATGTTTTAGTTTGATTTTTTGGTAGTTGTTTGGTAGGCCCGCCCTTGGTTCCAACTTTGGGCAAACTTTTGGGTTCGCTGTCTCAAGTCTGTCTAAATTTTGACAGAAAACTGGGGGCACGGGGCGATTGCATAGACCACATGCGCGTGTTCGGCAACAGTTTTGGCCCTTAGTCCAGGCTCTATTTGCATTTAGACAAAATGCCTAGGGCGCAGACCAGATACGCAATCCACATGTGCGTGTATATAGTAGGGCTTTTTGGAGGTATTTCCTGGTTTTCTGGTAAAATGCATTTGAATCTAGTGACTTTCCGGATTGGTTTGTTTTGCCCATTTGAGGTAGGATTGTGGGTCATCAGGGGTGGTCTTTCGAGACACCAGATGCACCATTTTTGCGGAGATTTTTGGAAGAGTTTTCCAATGTATATAATGGTTTGAAAAGATTTTTCAAAAAGATGAGTTGATCCGTTTTGGAAAATGGTTTTCCTAGTTTTCTGTGTACGGGCCGAGACATCGTGGGATCATGTCGTCAGGACCAGGGAATGTGACGACATTTTTGGATGGTTGGAAGCATCTCCTTGGTTGAGGTCGAGAACCGAGAGACCAAGGCGAGTATTCGTCGAGTCTTGGAGGTAGGATACTCCCTGACTGTCGTTCATGGGGCCGAGATTGAAGTCTGCAGGTTGAGCTGTCTTGTGGCATGACGGGGAGGTATGTCACTCCTGCTGTCGTTGTGAGCACTGAGGCTCGGATATTATCGAGTGTGGAGGTATGACACTCTCTCCTGAGCACCATATGGAGGACGTCGTGAGGAGGCGTACCCTATGGTAGCCAGTACGAGTGGAACACATGCTCCGTAGCTGGTAGCGTCTTGAGAGATCGGACTGCCTTCCTAGAGGGATTGTCTTTGTGAGGGTTCTCCATGTAGAAGAATCGTGGGATGGTGTCACTCCTGTACAGGGTGGTGCCACCGTGGTAGTGCAATGCACTTCGATGGTTGCTTGTGGCCGGAGTTGGTTGCCTGGTGCCAAACTTTCCAATTCATTGAGTGTGGTTTTGGCCATTGAGAGCCTTATTTGTGGTTTTGAGCTAGTAAAGCCTTTATTTGTTGTTTTGGTCGATGTGGGCTGTGTTTGCTGTGGTTTTCAGCCTGATGGGCTTGGTTTGTCAGTCTTGGTGGTTTTGGAAAAAATGATTTGCGAAATGACTTTCAGGGAAATTTAATATAGATTTGTTTTCCACTATTTTTGTTGGATGCGTGTTGAGTGACTTGTGTCACTCACGCTTATTCTTCGTGGTTTTTGGGTTGCAAGTGTAGACATGCAGATAGATTTTAGCATGGTACACATAGTCCAGAGTCTTGTAGCCACACACATAGATTCCTAGTAGTTAATATTTCTATTTAGCTTTTAATTTCCTGTAATTTAATTTGTTTTAAATTATTATGAGAATTGGGGGCATTACAGTACTTATTAATGTACTATTTTTTGTGTTAAATATATCATAGATCTTACTGTCAAAGTTATTAATTCCATTAGTAGTTGACATACTCTAGGATTTATTTAGTCATTGTTTTTAGTAGAAGTTGTTACTTAATTATCATGTTTATTGTTTAGTTGATGTTAAGTTTGTTTAGTCAAGTTGTGGCTTAGTTGTGCATTATTTCAAAATTTGTGTTGGTTTAGGAAAATGTTAACAGAGGACATCATATTAAAAATTTCACATGGAGGTCGATAGGGAAAAAATTAGTATGGTTTGACGTGTCTAAATTTCTGTAAAACTTAGAGAGGTTTATATGATTATCATAGACTACTCAAAAATTGAGATGATCTAGGAGGTAGTGGCAAAGGTTGTGGATTGCGAGCTTCATGGAGCTATTTCTATTTATGCAAGATATCCCAACTAAAAGAGTATAGATCAATGGTTTGTATAAGAGATGTGCTAGAAATGTTTTCTTGGAAAATTGCCCAACGATAATAGACATGTATGTCACAATTGAGGAAATTGGCCTTCCATTGTAGGTAAAGACTCATAAAGGTAAGATGTTAGCGACAAAGAAAAGTGATAAAAGACAGAACATAGCATTTAAGCCTCGACATTTGAGGATAGTAGCAATTATTCTAACTCAATATGGATGTATGGTGGTGTTGATGAGGATGAGGATGAGGATGAGGCTAGGATGAAGATGATCCTAATGAGTTTGAAGATGAACCTTTGAAAATTGAGGCAAATGTGGACTTGAATTAGCAACCATTTGATATTCAAGAATCGGAAGTGCCAGAAATGCTTGAGGATGTTTAGGTTGGATTTGTGGTAGTACAACGTCATCAATGTATGCAAAGGTAACATGCCTCAAGAGTGGACCCAAGAATGTTATTGTTGGATGTGCGATATGAATTGTAAATGGAGGTTACATGCCTCTAGATTAGCTAATGGGATTACATTTCAAGTAAAAATCACTAGAGAACCTCATACTTGTTCATCTATCAATAAGTGTGGAAATGAAAGTGGATCCAAGTACTGAATTGCTACTAAAGTAAAACCATAGTTGAAATACGATGGGAGCCCTTGAGTGAAGGACTTGGTGTTAGGATCTTAGGCTTCTCTAGAGGGGGTGAATAAAGAATTAAAGGAAATTCACAATTTAAAACTATTTGTATAATCAATTCAGTAAAAATGAGCCAATAATTTAAGATATGCAAGTTGAGCATTAGATTATAACATACAAAGAAGAGGATGAGAGAAATTGAGATGCCCAAGTTATTTAAAGTGGTTCAACCTCCTCGACTTAATCTACTCCTCAAGAACCCCTCGAGAGTTTCCCTATTCTGATCTTGTTCCAGTTCAAGATCCTACCATTACACTTCCTTGACGAACCCTTATCAAGACTCTACTAAAAACCATGAATTCCTCTTCTCACAATCGGAGAAGAGTGGACTCAACTATTATAAAATACAACACTTACTTTTCTTATTTCTCCCAAATATTTGGCAAGGTTGATGGATGGAAGTGAAACATCTTGCTCAAATGGTGGGGAATTGTTGTTGAAGATGTACTTGAAGTTCCTTTCACTAGATGAGAGTGGAATGCTTGATTTTAGACTTAGAAAGCTCTCGCAAAGGTTTCTCAATGAACATTAATAAATCTTTATCATTGGAGCTCAATAAGGGGTCCTATTTATAAGAAAATGAAGGTGAGAGAGTGTGTCTAATGTTTATAAAAAGCTCTAACATTCACAAACGGTTAGTCATTCAATAAACCGAAATAAATTTGGTATGCTAAATGACCCACAGTTGTTCAGAAAAGTCGAACAATTCTATATGTCGAAATAGTTCGATGTGCCAAATTGATTCTCAGTCCAGAACCATTATAAGCCTTGATTTGGTATACCGAAATGGTTTGGTATGCCGAAATGCCCTATATAATGTTTTCAATAAATGATTGATTTTTGGGGCTTTGACTATTTTCCTAAGGCATTATGGGGGTATTTGGAAGATTATTACAAGTTTCTAAAATACAATAAATTATAATTACATGATTCTTTAATTACAATAAAAACTCAGCCTTCAATCTTCAATAAATTTCACTTGATTTTGCACATATGCTCCTTCTTAGTCCATTTCTCCTTCTTCTTTTTGCAAAGTCTATGATAACTCTTCTTTAACCTATTAAGAAGATTAGCTCACAAATATGTTTTGTTATCATCAAAATCAAGACAAGGAAATTTTGCCAACACTTGGTAGCTAGGTTTTGGAAATATAACATCCAAATCTACCTTATCATAGAGTATGGAAAGGAAAAGACATTGTAATGACAAAACTACATGGTAGTTGGGAACACTTGTATAATCTAGTCCTTGACAAGGTTGTTGAGTTGATCAAACTAAACTCTTGGAGCATCATCAAATATGAAGTTTACAAATTGTTCAAATTCAATAGGTTGTTCATATGTTCTAAGGCATGCAAAGATGAATTCATAGAAGAATGTAGGCCCATGGTAGGGTTAAATGGATGCCATTTGATGACCAAATACACGAAAGTTCTCCTTATAGCTATAGCATTAGATGAAAACTATGGCATGTTTCCAATAGCTTTCTCCATTGTAAACTCAAAGAGTAGGATAGTTGGAACTGGTTCTTAAAATGCTTGAAGGAGGCAGTTGTTAATGTGAAAGGGATGGTATTTCTATATAATAAGTACAAAGGTCTAGAAGAGGGTGTTGGAACACAATGACTTGAGATTGAGTATAGAGCTTGTATGAGACATTTCTACAAGAATTTCAAGAAAAGTTTTAGTGGAGATTACTTGGAGAAGTTGGTTTGGAGTGTATTTAGAGCATAGACTACTAATACATTCAAATAGTTTATGAGTAAGAAAACGACAGACTCACAAGGGGTATATTAGTAATTGATGGAAGTTGAAATCAAGGAAAAATTTTGGTCTAGATCACAACTAATGAGTCTGCAAAGTGTCATTGCATCACAAACAACATCTCTAAGTCATTTAATGCATACATAAAAGGAGGAAACCAATTCTCCTACATGAAGATGTAATAAGATAAAAATTAATGAAAGGATTGTATTTTAGCCATAATAATGGAAAGAAATGGATTTACATACTTATACCATTTGCCAACCATTACAGTTGGTACGCAACTTTGGAATTAAAAAAGCAAAAGAGATTAAAAAAT
>JAMKQA010122657.1:0-10036 GCA_024699735.1 Posidonia australis | reverse complement strand
ATATTCTAAGTATTGAATATAAGGGTTAAATCTCAAGTGGGGAACTTGAGGAGTGGACTAAGCTGGGGTTGGCTGAACCACTATAAATCCATTGTCTTTGCGATTGAATGTTCTTTGTGTTAAATTCTTAAATTGCATAACAAATTCCAGAGACATAATTGAAACCGGAAAAACTCTATTCACTCCCCCTCTAGAGAAGCTTTAGTATCCAACACCAACATGGTCACATATATAGAGAGGGCAAAGTTAGAAATACTCTAATAATGGAAAGTCTGATTACAAGAAAATAAGTGTCAAAATAGTCTATTTCTTTTTTTTTGAGAAAATCCTTTAGTTACTAATTTAACTTTATATTTCCTAATGGAACGATTTGGTCTTAATTTTCCCTAAAGATCAATTTACAACCAATTGGTTTGCGACTTTTAAATAAATCACTTAATACCTATGTATGATTTATAATTATAGATTCTATTTCAGAATTTATAGCTTTTTTTCAATATGGAACATCTTTAGAATTAATGGCTTCATTCTATGTTTTACTTTTTCTTTCAATATGGATCATCTTCTACTAGTTATGTTATAAAATCATCTCCTAGATTTTTTTTTTCTAGGTTTTTCACTTTTTCTTTTTTCTGGTTCTTGTTAAGTTTCAGATCTTTTAGCAAAAGACACTTGAGTCTATAGAAATAAGTTGATTAGATTTTTCTTTCATAAGAAAAATATTTTCAAAGAATGTAGCTTCTCTCTGTTCAACAATCACATATATTGGAATTTTATTTATATCAGATTTTATTATAAAAAATCTATATACATATTGATTGTTTACATACCTTATGAAAATACCATCCACAATTTTTGAACCAAGTTATCTTTTCTTATTATTAGGAACCCCAACTTTAGTAAAACAATCCTAAACTTTAAGAGTTTTAAGATTTGGTTTTATTTTATGCTACATTTCATATGGGGTTAAATCTTTTCCTTTTTGAAGTATCATGTTAAGAATTGTACATGATGTTAAAAGTGGTTCACCCCACCATTATTTTGTCAATCTTGAAGTTATTAACATAGAATTTATCATGTTGGTTAAAGTTCTATTTTTTTCTTTCAGCAATACCATTAGATTGAGGTGAATATGGTGAAGTTAATTGATGTGTTATTTCAAAATCTTCACAATATTTTTGAATTTCAATTGAAGTATATTCTCCTCCCCTATCTGATTTCACTTTCTTTATTAATTTTCCAGTTTATCTTTCAACCAAAGATCTATAAATTAAGAATTTTTTCATAACTTCGTCTTTATGTTTCATAAGATACACATGACAATATCTGCAAAAATCATTTATAAAAGTTATAAAGTATCATTTACCTCCTTTAGTTAATTTACTATTCATTTCACATATATCTGTATGAATTAATTCTAATAACTTAGTTTCTTTATGTTTTACTGATTTAAATGATTTTTTAGGTTACTTAGCTTCAACACATGTTTGGCATTTCTCATATATGTCATTTTGAAGTTTAGGAATTAATTCTAAATCCATCATTCTACTCATACAATCTTTACTAACATGTCCTAATCTTAAATGCCACATATCACATACTTCATTAAAGCATATAGTAAGAAAAATTTTATTAACAATAGAAGTTTCAACATTAAGTTTAAACAAATCCTCAAATATATATACTTTTCCAACAAAGAAATTAAAAAAATTAATAACAACACAACCAGACTCAAGAACAACTTTATAATGACTTAGAACTAACAAAGATGCGCTAACAAAGCTCCCTCTAATGTTTGAGACATATAACACATTATGTAAGGGTAGAATCTTCCCAGAAGTCATTTTCAAATCAACTCGTCCGACTCCTATTATGCGTGCACCAACCCCATTCCCTACTCTTACGCTTCGTCCACTATTCATGACCTGATAGACAAAAAACAGGGAATGATTATAGTAAATATGGACAGTAGCTTCAGAATCAAGCCACCACTCAAAAGAATATTCTACTACATTGATTTTTTAAGTAAAAGGAACCCACCTATCAACCGTAAAAGAGGGATCAAAGGTACCAACAGAATCAGTAACCATGTGCACCTTTGGAGTGACTTTGGAGGGTTGACCTTAGCGTTTAATGTCAAACTTGTAGTAGCAGTTTTTTGCCATATGATTGATCTTCCCACAGACATAACAAGGTTTAGGTAGGTATGGGACTTAGAGATCATGTTTTTGATATGAAAGTGATTCTTCTTATGTTGAAAATGTAATTTTATTTTCTTATGAGAAGACTTAGATTCAACTAGATGAGCCTTGGGATGATGGTTAAAACCTGAGGATTTATTGAGGACTCTAATATTCTCTTTAATCCTAATCAAGACGATGATATCATCTAGTGAAATAGGACCTCTCTTGTGTCTTAAGCCTCTGATAAAATTATCCCAATAGGGTGGAAGTTTTTCTATAATGATAGAAACTAAAGAAACGTCATTGATTTCTAATCCCCTCATTTTCATTTCATGAACCAAAGATTGGAGATCTATGGTTTGCTCTAAAATTGACTTATTGTCTTCCATTTTGAAATTCAAAAATTTTACAAAAGAATACCTCTGTGATCGTTCATCTTCTATTCCAGATTTTTTATCTAGTGCATCCCAAAGTTCACAAGCAGAAGAGGTAGAGCAATAAAAATCATATAGTTGATTGGACAAACTCAATAAGATGCAACTATGATAAAATTCATCTAGTTCCTTTTCCTTAACCTTATCACTTTCCTTAGATGTTGATGAGCTGGGTATGGAGGAATCATTTGCAGGTGTACTAGGAGTGCTAGAAGTTTTTTCTAGTTAGCAAAAATAACAGAAAATAATCCTAAAGTAGTTAACCAAAATTTCATTTGGTGTTGCCACCTCTTGAAATTCTGACCAGTAAACTTGTCGAGCATAAGAGGAGCAAACTGTGCGATTTTACTAGATAAAGATGTGACCATAATGGAAATTAACTAGGAATGAGAATGACACGATTTAAAAGGTTAAGATTAGACAGGAAACCTGTTAACCAGAATAACAAACAAAACACACAAATATTAGGATTAACTCTTGTGATAAGGGTATTCTAACAACACAAATAAATATGTTATAACCACAAAAATAATCTACTAACCGCAACTAGTATTATTAAACAAATAAAGAAACACAATGAATTATAATGATGTAGACCTTGTTTTGAACATAAATAGGAAAAAGCACAATGAAAACCAACAGGAACATAATCTAAAATAAGATCGCAACCAAAGAAGGGTAAAAAAAAAATTTCAATCTTCTAGAAACAAATAACAAATGCTAAATATAATAATAGCTAACATGTGAAAGTACTGAATATTAAGGTGTTGTATTACTCTAATTGGAGGGTCTTGGGTTCGAATCCTAATGGGTGTAGAACTTTTAATCAATAGAACATGGATAAAAACAAAGAGTTCGTGTGATCAAAGTCATACAAGGCTACAAGAAGGTTGTATTTTATCACTTTATTATATTTTATTATGTATAGAAACAAATCAAAACTATCTTCCCTTTATTATATTTTATTACTGAAACAATATGATATCGAAATCTCTGTAAATAAAATAAAATCGTATTATTCGCTTAAATCACTTTGGTCTTAAACACTACTCATTGCGATTTTATTTTAATCCCAAATCTATGTAGGTATCAAATGGATTATTTTCTTCTTCAAGATTATTAGAATTTTTAAATAAATATCAACAATAATATGATTGAATGTAAAATGATATAAACAAAGATGACGAATAATTAACAATAAAAAGAAGTATAAGAAGGATTTTAGCTTTTGATGAAGCGGGATGGATCTCTTAACTTGAAGAAGAAAATCTACCATCATGTAGAGGGATTTTTAAAATTCCTCTCTAACAATACGACGCCAAGATCTTCGAAGATACAAGCTTTTTGGGATCTTCGAATCGTACTATACGGTTATCGCTAGAAAAAAAGGAAAAGGAATAAGAAGAAGCAAAAGAGATTTTTCTCTTATTTTTTCCATAACACAACAAAGAAATATATATAGGAGAGAAGACATATTGTGAGTTAACACAATTCCTACTATAAAAGTAAACAACATAATCATAGAGAATACACATAATAATAGAGTAAATGATATATTAAAAAGTATTAAAAGATATTTTGAATTTGATAATTAAAGTCAAAACCATTATATTCTAATAAGAATAAGTTGTTGTAAAAAGTGTGGTCAGGTGTGATAGAGCTCTTGTGTACTTGATAAAGTTTGGTTAACAACTGTTTTTTTTGTATTTCTTTTGATTACAACTTGTATCAGAAGCAATTACTCCTCTCACATTTGTAATTGACATGTACGTCGATCTAAGTCTCCTAGAATATTTATAAAACCATCCTTGCTTGCCATGTAGTCCTTTAAATGGAAAGGGTATCCATCGTTATCTGGTATGGGTAAGAGACGAAATTATTTACCTAAATATTTATTTATACATCACCTATTTTACCTGTATTCTTAGAGTCCCTATTTGGATCTAGAATAACTCTTAAAATAAACTCAAAATAGAAATTACTATTCCATTTGGTAGTATAAAAAATTGGAATAAACTCAAAATAATAATTCTTATTTTGGTTACTTATTCTAGAATAGTTATTCCGTAGGAATAGTAGAATAACTTTATTCCACTAAGTTATTTTGATGCATTTATGTATATAATATGTTTTTTTTTGTATAAAAATAATACATATTTAATATGATGTATGCAAGTTTCAAATTATATATATATATTTTGATAATCAAGTTAATTATTATTATTTTACATGTTTTTTACTTATTTCAACATTTATTTTAATACTTATTCCATTTTTCAACCAAATCAGAATATCTCTATACACACTTATTTATCTTTAAAAGAAATCACTTTCAAACAGAATAATAATAATATCAAAATATTAGTACAACTTTCTACTTATTTTTATTTTTCTTATTCTACATCCAAAAAGAAGCATAAGGTACGGATAAGAGTAGTTATATATCCATCACTTGTGTACTCACTTACCCATTATATAAATAATATAATTGTAATTTTACATGATTATACAAATACAAGGTAAAAAAAATTCAAGCCCTAACGTTTTTTTTAAAGTTTACTTCTAGAATTATGAAATGATTAACCATGCTTTATATATTTATCTAGCATTTTGATTTGAATTTGTAATAAAACATTCAAGCACAATGTTTAAAGCCTGAATTCTTAAGCATTAATGGTTTATATTAATTACAGTGATAGAATGTGATTTTAGTTATTTACTTAAATACTTAATGATCAAATTATTTCCTTAAACAAGAATTTACACAATTATTCGCTTACCATATCCATTTTATATTGTAACATTGGTGATGGGGTGGCTAAAAGTAGAACTACAAAGAAGATGAGTCTATCTTCATATCTAATTATCCTATATGAATTTAAAAGGAAAGGATACTGAAAAAGATATACTCATCTAGTACTATCCCGTTTATAGGCCTAATTCTATGTATCGTGTATTAGCGATGTATTATACAAGTGTTTATATTATATACCAACATTACAATATGTGTACACGTACAACAAACTTCTTCTATATATATAAGGGACACACCACAATTATGGTGTGTACGAGAGTGTTAACTTTCTCTATCTAAAATGGTATCGGAGCATTGGTTTCTGGGTTTCCCTTTTCCCTTCCTTTATTTTCCTCTCTTCTTCCGTTCTTCACTCCAACTCTCTTTTCCCCACCCATGGCCAACATCATCGCTACATTTGAACCAGCCTACCTATCATCTTCTTTGTCATCTCCTGCGAGAAATATCTCCTATTTTCTCACCATCAAACTCTGAACAACTAATTATTTTCTCTGGAAAACCCAAATCAAACCCCTCTTTATTAGCCAAGGCCTTTATGGCCACCTCGACGGGAGTACACCTCCATCGAACCCATTTCTTCCAACCACCGATGAATCCTCAACCAATACTTCCACTCCCAACCCTGCATATCAGACTTGGCTCCTGCAAGATCAACAAATTCTCTCCTGGTTGCACTTGTCCCTCACTGAGGATACCTTCCATCAAGTCGTCGGACACGAAATAGCCAGAGACGCGTGGATCGCCCTTGCATCTGCCTTTGCTTCTCTGTCTCAGGCTCGCATTTTACAATTACGCATGCAGCTTCATTCATTGCATCAAGGTGAAAGTAATGTCCACACCTATCTTCAACAAGCTAAAACCATCGCCGACAACCTTGCTTCTATCAACCAACCACTTCCGTCGGTAGACTTCAACGCCTTTATCATTAAAGGTCTTAACGCTGACCTCAAGGACATCGTCACCTCTCTCACAACACGAGAAACGCCACTACCATTTTCAGAGCTCGTCAGCTTCCTCCTTAGTCATGAAATTCGACAGTTCTCCGACTATCACTTCGGTGTAAGCTCTCCTGTCAAACACTACCACCACTCTGGAGGCTCCCTCTTATTGTGGTCGTGGTCGAGGACGAGGCAGTGGATGTAACCACTTTCCACCTTGTCCTTACTGTGGCCGTTAAAATCATTCGGTTGACCGTTGTTTTCAATGCCCCCTAGTCCCTCTTCTCACTACCGTTAGATCTTTAAGGAGAATGAATAGTGATTTAATAAAAATATTTGTAATATTAAAGTTTATTTAACAAATTTTAAGTTTTTAAGTAAATTACATGTAAGTTGAGGAATTTGGATACTAAACTAAAGCATACAAAGAAAGAGACAAGAGACAATGATATGCACAAGTAAATTTATAGTGATTCAGCCTCCCTAGCTTAGTCCACTCCTCTAGAACCCCTCGAAAATTTTATTAACCTGATCTTGTTTCGGGCCAAGATCGTGTCGTACACTCTTGACGAATCCTCGCCAAGCTTCGCAAAAACTGCTGCTCCCTTCTCATAATCCGGAGAAGAACTTTTACATTTGTAATTTACAATTCTTTTTCTACAATCTCCCAAACTTAATTTGACTAAGTGGATGGATGGAAATGGAGCTCTCTTGCCTTGGGAGTTTTTCTAACAAAGTAGGAGTGGAATGCTTGAAACTAATGTTGCTTGAAGCTCTATGGAAAATGTAGGAAGTATTCGACCTTAATAGGTGAAGAATGGGGGCCTATTTATAGGAAAACATGGGTATAAGAATGTGTTTAACGTCTCTCTAACGTTCAGCAACGGCTACTAATTCGGTATGCCGGTGAATTTTGGTATGTCGTTCTAGATTTCTTTTCTGATTTTTCTAATCTGCATATATTTCAGTATACCGAGGAAATTCGATATGTCGAAAATGCCCTAAGTCCTATAATGAATGTTTTTCAATGAATGTTTTTCAATGAATGGTTGGTTTTGGAGCTAAGGCAATTTTCCTATGGCTCTATATGGATATTTGGGAGATTATTACAAGTTCCTAGGTACACGAATAAATAGAAAATTACATCAAAATAATTACAAATATTATTTAATTTTTCTTCTCCTTTTCCTTCATCTTGAATTCTTCTTGGTGGCACGTAGATCTCTGTCTTCTTCAAATGTCTTCCTTTTTATGCTTGAATCTTCTGAGTTCTTCAATGGTCTTCTTTGCATATATAAACTATGAAATATTCTCATAAAGCACATTAGTCTTTTGTTATCATCAAAATCAAGATATGGCTAATAAAGCCAACAAATACTACTCCCATTCAACATACCCTCAAGCTTTTCTCCACGTCCAATCTCAGTCACCTCCTCTATTGTCGACTCCACTGACAACGCCTGCGTCATATTATGCTGGAGCACCACTCAACACCTCATTGGAGTTTTTCATGGACTTCGGTGCTACGCATCACATGGTGCCAAATCTTTCTGCCCTCTCCATTCATAAAGACTACAATGGTACATATGTGGTTAAAGTGGGAAATGGCTCAGGTTTGCCTATCAAACACATTGGCTCGTCCTACATCTCTTCTTCCTCTCATCCTTTCAATTTGCATAATGTGCTGCATGTTCCGTCTCTTATACATCCTCTCATTTTTGTATCTCGTCTAAATAAAGATAATAATGTCTCTGTTGAATTCTTCCCTTATTATTTTCAAATCAAGGATCTCACCACTCGGAGACCGCTTCTCACCAACCGTTATGATGATGGTCTCTATCATCTTCCATCCTCTGCATCTTCTCGTGGGGGACCTGTGACTCTAGTATCTCAACTCACACTTCAGGATTGGCACTATTGCTAAGGACATCCCAATGACGTCTTAAAAAGAAGCATCATCTGTTAGTATCGTCTCCCATGCTCATCTCTCAAATTTTCACAACCATGCTCTACTTGTTAGCTAGGCAAAGCTCACTGAAAGCCTCTTCCCTTCACATCCTCACAAAGTTACACATCCACTTGATCTCGTTTGTGCTGATGTATAGGGTCTAAGTTCAGTAGCTTCATCTTTGGGATTGATGTGTTTCATTTTAATAATCGCAAGTGCACAGTGTACTATGCAGTACATGGCAAATACGGGTCAAATCCTACAGAGAAAAGTGCTTTAGAATCAAAGATTTATTATCAATTATTGAGTTAAAAATTGAGAGATGTTGATCAAGGAATAAACACTTAAGAGAAATTCAGAATAAATGAAGAGCTAGAATTTTTGAATCCATTTATGTAAATATAAATGCATGATTAAATCCACTCTATGTTTCTCAATTGATCTAAATAATTTAATTCAATGATTCTTATCTTAACAAACATAATCTATATTTAATGCACCATAGACTATCAAGTCGAAGAATAAAAACACACAAACCAAGTTAAATCCAATGACCTATGAAGAAACTGTGATTATACACATAGTCCTCATTCTAATCTTCCCTAAGCATAGACTAACAAGAGAATCTCAATCTTAATCTATCAAAGTTTATCAATTTTATGAGGAAATTATGCAATATACATCCAGTTTACATGACCATAGCAATAAGTATAAAGAGAAAAAATAGAGCAATTTAATCATACATCTAATATTACATGAACTTCATCTCAATCCTAGATCTAGAAAATTAGCCTACCATGCTTACACTAAATTTAAAAATAAAAGAGAAGGGGGAAGGAGGAATGGAAGACAAAATGTAAGAAGAAGTTTTTTTTATTAAAAAGAACCTGGAATTACAACTGCTCTTTAGAGTCTTCCAAAATACAAGAAGATAAAAATGTCTAAAACCTAGATGGGGACCCCCTAGATCTATACCAGGGGTCCTTTTAATAGACATACAAGGATTTACTTACGTCAGAGATAAATCCGACGTCACAATTATATTTTCAAAATTAAATACAATTGGACACCTGGGAGGCGTCGGATTGTCATCTGAACGCCTGCTAGGCGCCCAGATCACTCGAATCACCATTGAATTTAGTTTCAGTGTTGGCTCATTCTTATCCCAATATTTCAACACGTGGAAAATCTTATATTGATCTCTTGACGTGGCTCTAGAATTTTCCATGCAAGTCTATCCTCTTTTTCTGACACAATTATTCTTTTTCCCGCACAATTATTCTTTTTCCCTTGTTTTTCCTAGGTTCCTACACAATTTGCATAAAACACCTCGAGTAGCATTATTTATGTAAAAAAAACAAATAAATATGAGAATAAAATATGTATGCATTATGAACTAATCAGGGATATTGGTTTTATGTAACCTTTTTGGATGATTTTCCCAAATATTCATGGATCTTTCCACTTAAAACAAAATTTGAGGTTCTCTCCACGTTTGTTTCCTTTCAAATGATGGTTAAACGACAACTCCATACTAAGATAAAACATCTGCAAATAGATGGGGGTGGTGAGTTGTAACACCTCAGTGCTACACAACAGTACGAGAACTACCCAAGCTTAATTAAAAGCAACTAAGCAGCAATATTAAACAAATAAAGCTAACTACCCAGACCTGTGTGCGGCAAACGTGGCTCGAACAGATGCACCAGACTAGAACT
>JAMKQA010122654.1:0-13535 GCA_024699735.1 Posidonia australis | reverse complement strand
CATCGCTCTTGATGCCGGTGTGTATCTTTGAATTCATGCTAAGACTTCTAAATCTTTTTCTCGTTATAATATTTATGAAAATAAGCACACATGAATAATCATCAAAATTAATGTTAATATTTCTAACAAGGGTGTGTGATTCGGCGCAAGGAGGCAGCAGCGACGCACTGAGGCAGGGCGCGGTGAGACAGCGCGTGATGTCGGCGGCACGAGCGGGGAGGTGGCGGCGCAAAACAGCGGCGCGCGAGGAGCAACGATGGTGATGCGGAACAGGGGCGCGCGAGGAGTAGCGGTGACGCACGGCGAGCTCGGGCACCGCGGGGATGCAGCGGCGGCACAGCGATCTCGGGCACGGTGGCTCTCATACCACTTGTAGGAAAAGGGACGCCTTTACAGAGTGTTCTGGCGTTGAGCGAGTGGGGCTCCGACGATGGTCAAGCAGGAGAAAAATACTGTAAGTATTTCTATTGTATCTTTCCTTTGTCTTCTCCTCTATTTATAGGGGACTCTTGACCATCCCTCCGCCCTCCTCCAACGGCTCCCCTTCTAGCCGTTTCATTTCCGGCCATAAAGGCCTTGTAACCGTCGGATTTAATACGGCAATGAATAGGTGAAACGGTCGTCCATTTCACCCTTCATTTGAAATAGTCTTCAATGACCATTACTCACATTGAGAACTCGTTTGAAATCACGTACATCAGAAAAATAGTTGAATGATAGTTAATTCGAAATCATTATCATTAATAACGATTTTTTTCAAAAGTTCCAATGTCACAATTATCATCAGAAGTGTTCTCTTCATTCTCGTACTTTTCAAACATATTTTCATTATCATCTCCTCTATCTTTGCTAATAATAAGATCCAATCCATTGTATCAGAATAAGTGTTGAAAGAAGTGAAAAATATGTAAATTAATCATAATCAACTTGATTATTTAGATATATATCTAATTTAAAATATGTATACATTATATTATATATCTATTAATTTTGAAATAAAAAATAAACACATCGTATACATAAGGAATGAAAATAACTTAACAGAATAATTTTATTCCACTTTTCCCACATAAAAATTATTTTAGAATAAGTAAATTAGAATATGAATTACTATTCTGCTTTTACTCCACTATTTGACTTACAAAACAAAATTACTATTCCAATTTAGCCTTTATTTTTGTCTTTATTCCTACCTTTAATCCAAGATCCAACACATGGGCTTAGAACTTCAATAGTTGCTTAGAAACCCATATAGACTCTGTTTGGAATTGATTTTAGGTGACTTTTGGGTGGTTAACTTCTAGCAAATCAAGAAAAATTCCAGATGCAGTTCCAAACAGGATATTGGAAGTTCACTTTTCACAGAAATTACAACTTCTGAATGAGGGAAATCATTTTGTAAACTCATGTTTTCCCAAAAGTTGGCTGTCGGGAACTTTTAGCAGAAGTTGGATAAATGAGGTACGTAATTACGTTACTAGCCTTGTTTTTTTATTAATTACTCATAAATACCATCAATATTTACAATATTGCCATCAAATTAAGTTTTTTGTAAACTTTTTTTTTTAACAAAATCACAGTAACCCTCCAAGAAACAACTCCTTTTCTTGTCGTTCCCGACCCGTCCAATTCCTCCTGCAACCCTAGCAACAATGGGACTGGCTTCTCTCGACAGCAAGAGCTTGGCGACATCTACCCTGCAGCGGTGAAGGCGAGAAGAGCGGCCCTAATTCGTCTCTGCGGCGACAATATCCCTTCGATGGTAGACATTGTGAGGTTCTCATCATTCCCTTTTTTTCCCCAAATGAAAGGATATTTGAGCTTTCATGGTTCCTTTTGCTAAAATTATAAGTGTTTGATCTCTATTTTGTTCACTTGTAATGCTTAACCCTAAAAGATGCTTTATGACTCCATTAATATTTAACCCTAAAAGATGTTGATCAATTTCTACAGCATTCACCACATTGACTTGGAACAGAGAAAGACTCATAACACTTGAAATGTATCCAATAAGTTGTGTCAAATGCTTGTATTCCACGCATATATTGTTGATTCGTTCCCTTGTGGCCATATGAGTGGCTTGATAAACTTAGTTACTCCCTGGTCCCTCCCTTTAGTCCTCACTAACCTCAAAATCTTTGTAACTTTTATAGCATGGATTATGATCTACTTGTAGTCCCATGTACATTAGTTTTTGAGAAGCTGGTGGGTGAATATGTAGGTCCTATTTAGACACTGTTATTGGACACACTTTCTTCACATTGCGAATCACGATGTCTAAATATTGTAAAATTCCAAATTTATAGGGTTCAAGATTTAATTACTAGTTACTAACTCTACATATGATCTACTTTTATTATTCGGACCTGACTGGGCAATGGTTGTACTTATGGACAAGAAAATCGTAAATGGATATTGTGTTCTTAACTATTAAAACTAACCTAATTCTTCTTGGTATTTTTTGCCTCCTTTTCTATTGTTGTTGCTGCTATTGGAAATAGTCTCCCACACCCTTTCCTATGGTGGTAAGAGGTAATGGGATTTATGCAAGTATAATTGGTACCATCATAAGTGATAACTTAGAATTTATCTTGAAATTTTTGCGTTGAATATAATGTTACAGGCTAGTTTTACATGTGCTTATTTTCTCAAAGTAGTTGGCTTGGATAACAGTATTTCATTTGTGTAGACGTTCTATTCCTTTCTTGATCTGATGTTATTCCTAGAGTTGTTTTGTGGCCATGTGGGTGTACTATGCGATAAAGATTTGTCTATTGATATATATGTGACTTTTAACTATATCTGCTAGCTCAACAGATTATCTTTGAATTTTGGTAGTCTAGAATCTATAACTTTTCTAGAGTATGTTATTATAATAAAATCGTTGCTGTCATGTATCTTTCTGCTGTTGTTTTCCTTGCTCTTTTAATTTTTCACATGTGACGGCACAATTATTTGTGAAAAAATCGTCCAGAATCTTTTTTTGTTGAATAATATGATTGTTTTTTCTTCACAAAAAATGAAAGTCGAATAGATTACAAAAATTTGTTGCATACAATAGCACCATTAACAAGACAGTTCTTTATAGACAAAGGAATAACTGATAATATCTAGTTATGAGGTTCATGAAAAACTCCTTTCCTAATCGAAGATGGAACTGTTTATGATGAAATGCCATCTGTACAAGTTTAATTTGTGCAATATAATATGCTATGAAAACCTAATCTCATCACCCTTTGTTGTTCAAAGATTTTTCAAAATATAAATCTTATGAACCATTAACATTCATGTTTTTTGCATTTATTTTTTTGCTAGCTTGTTTTGAGTTTACTTCAATAAATATACAAATATTTGCATAGGTATCCTTACTACTTTTTATGTTATTTTTGAAACCAGTGAAAATGGCATCTTACGACGAGAATTTGATATATGTGTGTGAATTGGATGAAATGGAATGTGTATGATATTATATTGATACTAATCCTAAGAAAACCATTGTTCATGATGCTCCATTCACTAGGAGTGAAATTGTCTATAATATGCTTAATATGCATGATAGGGTTTGTTTCAACTCGTGTCGTTTACCACCTTAAGTATTTATTCGACTATGTACTATCTTTAAAGGAAAAGGTCTGTTAAAAGATACATCAAATGTTTTTGTTAAAGAGCAAATGAAGATATTTTTAAAATTAGTACTCATGGACATAAAAATCAAACTGTCCAAAGTCGATTGCAACATTCTGGTGAGACTATTAGTCAATGTGAATATTGTATTAGATGTAATATGTATATGAACTCAGGAAGTCGTTCGACCTAAAGAGAATATGGATGTAACCCCACAACATATTATAAATTATGTGGATATCCTTTCTTCAAAGATTGTGTTGGGGTGATTGATGGCACTCATATTTATGCACTTCCTCCAAAAGAGCGACAATTAACCTTTAGAAGTGGAAGGGATCCAAAACGTTGCACACAAAAATGTTCTTGTTGTGCGTGACTACAATATGAGATTCACTTTCGTTTTTGCAGGTTAGGAGGTGTAGACACCCCATATGCTTGCAGTTGGACTCTAAACTTAAACCCTAGTTCAAAATTCTAAACCTAGCCTAA
This sequence comes from Posidonia australis, assembly GCA_024699735.1. NCBI lineage: Eukaryota > Viridiplantae > Streptophyta > Magnoliopsida > Alismatales > Posidoniaceae > Posidonia > Posidonia australis. The sequence continues at coordinate 9,422 of JAMKQA010122654.1, read as the reverse complement.
ACTTTAGTCCAAAACCCTAGACTTAACAAACCCTAGTCTAAAACCCTAGACTTAGCAAATCTTAGTCCAAAACCCTAGACCTAGCCTAAACCTTAATCCAAAATCTAGACTTAGCAAACCCTAGTCCAAAACTCTAAACCTAGCCTAAACCCTAATCCAAAACCCTAAGCTAGCCTAAACCTTAACTTAAACCCTAAACCTAACCTAAACCCTAATCCAAAACCTTTAACTACCTATAACAACCTATAACAAACCCTAACCACTTCCCACTCTACCATAACAACTTAACCACATACAACTTCTAACAACCTATAACAAACCCCTAACCACTTCCCAATCCATCATAACAACCTAACCACCTATAACAATTTCTAACAAACTATAACAACCCTAACCACTTTACACTCCACCATAACAACCCTAACTACTTCCCACTTCACCATAATCATTCATAACAACCCATAACAAACTACCTACCTAGCCATTGCAAGCCTATAAATACCCTCCCATTTGCAAGAAAAAAAGGAGAAAAGAAGGAGAAAAAAACTTGAAAATTTTGAGAGGAGAGCAACCAAGGAGATTTCTTCTAACCAGAGCAACCAGAAGAGTCCCAGATATGAGAGGAAACTCAGAGAGGAGAAGAAATCAAGGTACAGACCAACTCTGGCGAACTCCGACAAGCTTCGGCGACCTCCATCACTACCAGCTCGTGTAAGTCCTAATCAGAGCTCTATTTCTTTGCAATTCAATTCCCCAGGTCCTCCTCTACCTTCCCTAATCGATTCCAGTAGGGCCAGGTAGCTGCCTTGGCCAGAATCAATGGTTCTTTGGATCGTCGAACGCGATTCTCTGACAAAGGAAGTGGGGGTGCGAATCTAGTGAGTGACTCGTGCCCTGACGTGCTCCATTCGATTAAGCCTGGTCCCTTCTTGCTTCTCCACCCCTATGGATGCCACAACATCTCCTCTGAAAGCCTCTAGGAGAGGCTTGCTGGACGTGCCTTCACCGTCGCCGGAGAAGAAGGTGAACAGTGGGTCTCGATCGAGCGCCTCCTGTCTCGTCGCATCTCTCCGAGCATCAAGGAACCTTCCTCTGCTCTTCCCTTGTACTCCAGAAGCTTCATCACCATGACTCAAGCCCCAAACGACCTCCACAGTTGAGCTCACAGGAGAGGATCAGGTTGACGGCGAGTAAGATCGAGAGGGAGAGGAGCAACGCCTTTTCTTGCCTCTGAGTGGTAGAATCTCTTCCTCTCCGTGCCCCAAGCCTCCAGCAGTCCAGAATCTCCACTCCTCCACCTCCAGCGACCCTTTCTTCCCTGTCGCCGTCACAGGTGTCGCGACGCTGGCGAGGGAGATGGGAGGAGACCTCCGACCGTTAGCTTCCTAATCCAAGTCGTTGGATCTTTCCCTCTTTCTTCCTCCTAGTGGATTTGGATGTCAAATCAGGCATCGGGGAGGCCTGGAAAGGCATCCCAGATGACCGTCGATAGTGGGATTCTATCGCCGGCAGCCATCGTTCTTTTTTTAAATAAAAACTTCTTTAAAAAAAACTCTTTTCTTTTATTTTGTTTGCAACTAGGTCCTTTCATTTTGCTTTTAGGTCCTTTCATTAGTTTTTAACCTTTTTAATAATGCTTAGTTTTGCGAAATTGCAGGGTGACCCTTGTAATTTTTGTTAATATTTTTCTGGCATTAAATTTTTAACATAAAACCCTCTGACTTAGTTTTCATTCATTTTAAGTCCATACTTTGCACAAAAAACCCTGAACTTCATTAAAATTGTTCTAGATGAATGTTTTTCTGGCATAATTGCAAACATAACCTTGAAGATTCAATTTGTTTACCCAAATGTTCTCAGAATTGCATTTAAAACCCTGAACTTCACTTATTTCACACTAAATGCATGTTTTTAGGATAAATTTTCAGAACAATCCCTGAAGTTTCATGTTTTCAAACATAAGTCCATTATCTTACACATTTAACCCTAAATTTCTTCAGAATTGCATTAAACACATGTTTTACTGACAAATTTGCAGATTAAACCCTATGAATCCTAATTTTTACCAAAAATACACAGTTTTGCTCATTTAACCCCCCTAACTTCTTCAAAATTGCATAAAAAGTGTTTTCCTAAATATTTTGGCCCTAGAATCTCAGTCTGTATTCAGGATATGTGATTTTTACACAGAGGTCCCTAGAAATTTACATATTTCACCTTTGCTTACATTTTGTACATTTTACTGTCCTATTTCATGCATGTATCCTCATGTCTTTTTTCTTTCATCATGCACACTTTTCCAATTTATCTCAAACTTGGATTTCACATTATTTCCCAGATTCCTTCCAATTTTCACAATTTTGATTTGATTTGGATTTCCATCACCCACAAACATACATTAATAGGCTTGACAATGCCGACATTGACCCGAATGAGGATTATTTTCTCCAATTTGATTTTCTTAGATGTCTTTGAGTTTTCGCTGATTTACGTGACGTTTTCTGAGTATTCTCGATTTTCACGATATTCCTCATCGCCCAAGGGCGTGTAATAAAGTGGCATTGCCCTCGGATTATTTTCCTTATTATTTCTTTTGTTCTCTTTGATTTGGCATGGTTTCACATTCATCTTAGGCATGTGCATTCAGAGTAGACAATCATACACACTATAGATTATTAGCAAGCAGAAAACCTAGAAAGTCCGAATTCTTTGGGCGCATTGGGGTGCCTAACACCTTCCCCATGTGTAACAAGAATCCTTACCCTTTCTCTACCCTGTAATGGCCAAGTGTTGCATTCATTAGGTACGGAGCATACATGTGTTTTATTCGCATTGATTTCTTTAGGTTTTTCCCTTTGTGTTTGGTCTTCCTCGTCTTTTCATTAAAAGATTAGGTAGCGACTCATTTTCCTTATCTTTTTCTTGCCCTTCCTTGCTGTTTCCGAGTCTAGTTTCCTTCTCTGGATTCACCATCTTCGCCGTGACCATATTGAGACTCATTGTGTGTTTCCATGTACCTTAGAGAGCCATGCAGGATTCCACCAGCATGGTTACAAGAGGGTACTACACACGATTGTAAAGTATTGAATTATGCAATTTATGACCCGAACAACAATTTTCCATTTCTATCAAAGGATATGCATATTATATTTCATTTTTATTTTTACACATTTGTTTCTTTGTTCAATTTCTTACTTTACTCACATTCAATTAAATTAACACAAACAAATACTATGTGGTTGATGCTGGATATCCTAATACCTTATCATGGTACAAGATATCATATACCAAAGTATCAAGTTGTCACTCCTCGTAGAAGTGAGAAGCAGTTTAACATAATGCATTTCATCATTTTGGAATATCATAGAACGATACTTTGGGGTTCTTAAGAAGCATTGGAATATTCTAAATTTAATGGCTCTTTATTCGTACCTAACACAAGTGAGGATCATCATTGCATCAATGGCCATACATAACTTCATCATAGAGCAAAAATTTGTTAATGAAATCCTAGAAGTATTTGAAGATGATGATTGTTATATCACTACTAATAATTGTGAAAATATGGTCGAGACTCCAAATACATACGATGACATTGAAATGAGAGTATTTCGTGATTGTATTCGAGATCAAATAGTTTCTTCCCATGAGAGGCATTAAAAATAAAGTGTTTTATTGATCCAGTTGTATTCCTACCATAGTGGATGACTTGTTTTATTTCTTTTTAGAATGGTATAATTTGATATTAATAAAAAAGATGTTGTTTGATCTTAACAATTTGTTTTTTCTTCTTCTAATTTATTGCATTGACATATCTTTCTTTGCATTTTATTATTAATTTTTAGTTATTTGTGCCTGATGAATAACTTTAATCTTTAAATACTATATAGAGTTGCAATAGACAATGGAACAAACTGATTTGCAAAATGTTATTGTGCTTTTCTCGATTGTTGAACCCCTTAGCATAGAAGATTCCATTGATTTGACAACAAGTACAATGGAAAAGGAAAAAAAGAATCAAGTTAAAGAAAAAGACCCAAATCGAAAATAAAAGACCTCATGGAATGATTATAAGGTGTCATGTTTTATTGACATTTGTTTAGAAGAAGTGGATATAAGAAACAAACCTATCGGTGCTAAACAAAACAGGCTACGGAAATTTAGAGAGGATGTTTAATGAAAAGACCAATGTATCCCACAACAAAATTCAACTGAAGAATCATTGGGATTTATTGAAAAAGGATTAGCAACATTAGAATTTTTTGGAGAAACAGACAGGAAAATGTTGGTCTAAAGAAAAGAAGACTTTTTCTTTCATAGATGATCAATGGGTTGATTTTTCCAAATTGAGTTTTTTTATTTGTTATTTGTTTAATTAAATTTGATTTAAATAGTAACTTCATATTGTATCATTCTATTTACAGAGATTTTCAAAGATTTAAAAGTTCAAAGATGGACCTAGACCCATGACTTATGTAGAGAAATTGGATCAATTATTTGCAGGTTTTGTTACCACGGGTGGAGATATTTACATCCCAAGTACTAGGCCTCCTCCATGTGTTGATTTAGATGAAGAAATGGTGGATAAAATTGGTGGATTTACTAGTTTTCTACAAGTTAAAATGGATTGAGTTAATTATGAAGGGTCTAGCTTAGTTGGTCAAGAACCTCTCTCAAAAGACACACCATCAAGTCAAACAGCTACATTAATTCCAAATAAGAAACAAAAGATAACTACAACGACAATGCTTGAGAGGGGTTTGATAATGATGGCAACGAATGAGAAGAAGAGTGAATTGATTGCATCACAAAAATAAGAGCATGATGGTTGTTCTATTGTGGAATACATTTCTTTGTTAAATGAGACTTCCATTGAGTAGGGATCTAAGCAATGGGATTTTACGTATGGCAAGTATGAGAAGTTACCCACAAGATAGTTATTTTGTGCCCTTCCAAATTCAAAGAGCAAGTAAAGGTAGATTCTAAGGGAGTTCTAGCGAACGAGTATGTTCTACAAATAATCATTTGATCACATTGTAGGAGTGTAACATTCATCAAAGTGGACTGAATTATTTCATTTTGATTAGCAATATCTTTTGTTTGTCATGCTGAACTAATGTTGAGTTTATCTTTTCTAGTTATCAATGACAAAATTTGAGACTTATTAATTCAATTGATCATGATCTGTTTATGTCCATGATGTAATTCAAATGTGAAAGTCATGATTATCAAGTAGGTCATGATTATGTCCATGATCTGTTCAGATGTTATGAGTGTGAATGACTTCATTAGTTTGAACTTTTTTCAACAAATGCTTGCTGCTTCAGTTATCAATGTGACTGACCTGCTTGTTGCGTGTTGCTTGTGAATGTGAATAATTCAGTTATGCATGTGAATAATTCAGTTATGAATATGAATGACTTCATTAGTCCAAACTTTTTTCAACAGATGCTTCTTGCTTCAGTTGTGAATGTGAATGACATGCTTGTTTCAATAGATGCTTCTTGCTTTAGTTGTAAATGTGAATGACCTGCTTGTTTCAACAGACGCTTCTTGCTTCAGTTGTGAATGTGAATGACCTGCTTGTTGCTGGCTACTTGTGAATGTGAATCATTAAGTTTTGAATGTCAATAATTCAGTTATGAGTGTGAATAACTTCATTAAAAAATTCAACAGATGCTTGCTGCTTGTGAATGACCAAATGATTATGAATGACTAGAGAAACGTCTGATTATGATGCTTTATGCTTGTTTTTTCTCCAACAATTATTTGAAGAGTTGCCTCCTGAACAGATATGATATATTGATATGCCATCGTGCTACTGCTATAGTTTTATTTGAAGAAAATGAATGAATGAATGCAAGTCTATTTGAAGAAACTGAATGCACTGAAGACTCCTACAATTATGATATATTTTAGCATACTCCAATAGGTCTATTTGAAGAAACTGAATGAATGGGTGTATTGATGGTATATGATATATTGATATGCCACCGTGCTATTATTGTAGTTTTATTTGATAGATCTAGACTTTATATTAATTATCTTTGGTATTGTGGAGAGATGCCTTAGAATGTAATGGGATGTTAAATTTATTTAAAATAAGAATGGAAACAAGTGTATGATGTTAGATTGTCAATAGATGTTGGAATGATAGCTACAAGTATCTAGGACTTGGGATACCTCTCATTGCCATATGCATTTAATTATCTTAGTTAGGTCTAAAAGTGTTGATAAGGTGTTATTTCACAATCTATCTTTTGTTTAGAGAAATTTCCTTCCAAAAAATTCCAAGTACTAGACAAAAAAGAGAGTAGGATGAAGTTTTTACCCATGCAAATTCAAATCTGAAAATGTGTTTCCTTTTAAATCTTGAGCTCATAGAAATAAAATGGGGAATGAATTGAACTAATAGCTAATAGATGCGAGACTACAACGTTTGGGTAGAAATTCCTCCATGTTGGATCAACAAATACTCGATCCGAGACATTTCTTTACATTAAAAGGTTGCATATATCTAGACCTATACTTCAATTGTATGGGTAGAAGCTATACATCTATTAGACTAAGTATCAACCACAAAATTAGATTTGACAACTCTCTCTCTCTCTCTACCAAATGCTTCTTTTCCTTTAACATTCCTAGTGAAGGATGGAATGAATATGAGGTATCTATGAAGATTTTCTTTAATCTTAGCTTTCCATTCCTCTTGAAGTTTTCTGTCAGTGAAGCACTCAATTTTCTTGTCTGCTAAGAAAATCTTTGAACATCTATCCATATCATGACTCATGAGACCACAATAACTAGGAAGGTTTTCATAATCAAGAAGAGAGGTTTTCTTGTGTCCGTCAGATAAAACATATTTAACTCTTCTCATACGGGTTGAGAAGTATCAAGAATAACCTTAATTATGCATTAGTTTGGTGTCAACTTTCAACGTCCAAGGTTTTGATAGACTTTCAGAATTTTATACAACTTGAATTTTATAGAATTTGATAGACTTCCAGAATTAGTTCAATCTAACATTCAACATTACTTTTTAAATTTCTAAAGCATATCAATTATTAACAATCTTGGAGTTTTGTGAAATGACTTGTTTGGGAAAGATCAAAAATAACTAGAACATCAATCAACAAGACATTTTGCTTCCATAATAATTCCATGTTCATGCAAAAATATAATTATCAAAATTAGTGATCTAATCCAAATCTATACCATTAAAATAGACTTCCAGAACACATTTTGCAAAGTCGTAATTAACATTTTATATTGCGTCTATTGAGTTTGGCTTCAATCACCATTTCAAAGGTCTATTGGACATGAACTACACTGATTTTTATTGATCTATACCTTCTCTATCAATCTATAAGCTTCAAGCCAGCGTAATCATGTGTAAAGGTTCTATCAATTAATATGTTTCCAAAAGTTAAATTCTATGAACTAAAGACTCAACATTGCTTTTGCATTTGGAAATATAGTAATAGCTGATATCGTATTTGTATTGGAAAAATTCTAACTATTATCGATATCTATTCCCACATCTCACTAGATAAATAAAATAGACTTCCACAATTGAGAAAAAAATCCATACACCGTAAGGAAGCACACGTCCATCAACATATATGAGGATTTTACTACAATATTGAATCCAATAGTAAGAAGTTATATAGACTTCATAACAGAAACCACATCTACTAAAAATATGCAACATAAATTTATCATTACAAAATACAACTACTAGTGATATACAACATAATTTTTCTCTACCACATTTTTTGTAAAGGAACATATGCAACATTAGAAATAGATGTTTGTAATATATGCAACATAATTTTACCATTTGGTCTAATTCCATACAGATCTCTCATTTTCAATCATTTCGTCATAAAAGCTGTAACCACCTTTCTCATATCATTTCTGTAAATAGATATCTGTTTCGCTCAAACATGGTGTACTCTCTTCAAGTTCTATTTCATCATGTGAGTTGTGACCATCTTTAAATTTTATTTCAATGGTATTTTCTCCTTGATCGTTACCTCATGTTGATGGTGTACTCCAGATCTCCTTTCTATTCATTGCAAGTATATATATATATTTCAATAATGTGAAACTAGAATTCGTTGCAATTATAAAAGTTTTTTTTTCATAAAACACGAAATAGTATTCTCTACAAGTCAAATAAAATCCGAATCAATATTCTCCTTTGCAAGATTTTTTTTTCATAATGAAATTTAGGTATTTATAGTGAACTAAAAAACAACAATTAGTGAAATCTTTTTCAGTATTCAAAACATTCTTGCTATATTTGTCAAAAAATCTAAATTCTGTAGTGGTAAAACTTAAGGAAAAAAATATTGATTAGGAATAAACTTAAATAGCAGGCCATGATTTGGTTAGTTGATTTATAAACTTGGAGGTTACATTTAAAAATAAAATTAGAATTCTATGTATAATCCATGATTTGGCTGGTTGATTGAATATGGTTAGCTACGAAAGAAGCTGATGGCATTTTGAAACAATTCCTTTCTTTTTGATGTAATATGGAACTCAAGCCATCCAAATATTTGTTAGATGATTCCTTAATGATATGCATCCAACCTTTGTTGTAGAAAAAAAGAATTATAGTGTACTTGTAATAAAGATTGTTTATTTTTCAAGAAATTTGTAAATATAAATGCTAATAACCTTATCTGGTTTCAGAATATTGATTTATCAATATTTTTTAGTGGTCATGTTCATCAAATATTGATTTTCCTATGGTCTTCATCAAATATTTTAGAATATTGATTTATCAATATTTTTTAGGGAAAAAACGATTAGTAAACCTAATTTTGATTTCCTGTTTCTCTTTGTCTCCATTTTATGCAGTGGTAAACCTAATTTTTCAATCAAATTAAGAAAACATAAATCACAAGGTTGGATTCTTACAGTTCATGGCGATAGTCGGGAATTTCACAGTGACAATGAGTAAAATCACAATGACAACGAGAGATTTTGTGACAATAGTGACGACGAATGGCTCCAGACTTGATTGATTTCCACGACTCATGACTATGATGGCGAAGGCGATGGATCTGATGCCGAAGGCGATGAACCTGATGATCAACGACAATAGAGAGGAACAGGAGAGAAAAGAAGAAAGGAAGGGAGAAAGAAACGAACAAGTAGGAGTGGACACGGTTCGATTTGGTTTGGTTTGTGACAAAACCACAAACCAAACCATATAATTCGGTTTAAACAATTTTCAAACCGAACCGAATCATTTTATCTATTGAAACCGAACCGAATCATTTTATCTATTGAAACCGAACCAAACCGAACCATTCAAAATCGATTTGGTTCGGTTCGGTTTGTGGTTTAACCATTTAATAAAACATATAGAAAAAAATAAAATGTTGATAGTGAAAAATGAAAGAATATAA
>JAMKQA010122649.1:0-12640 GCA_024699735.1 Posidonia australis | reverse complement strand
CAAAATGGGCCAACACATCTCTTTTGAAAACCATTTTCAAAATCATTTTATATATTTGGAAACTCTTTCAAAACCTTGACAAAATGGCACATTAGGTATCCCACGAGACACCACTGATGGCCCCCGACCTCATCTAAAATCGGCAAAACAAACCAATCTATGAAGCCACCATATTCAAATGCATTTTACCAGAAAACCAAGAAATACCTCCAAAAATGCCCTGCCAGACACACACTTGTGGACCGCACATCTACCCGTACCCTAGATATTTTTGTTTGAATGCAAACAAAGATTGAACTAGGGCCAAAACCGCTACTAGACCCATGCATATGGTTCACACAATCGACACACGCCCCTAGTTTTCTGTCAGAATTCAGACAGCTAGAGACAGAGGACCCAGAGTTTGCCCGAAGTGGGAACCAAGGGCGGCCCCCCCAAACAAACACCAAAAATTCGAAATAAAAGATATGTGGTAGACCCTCTCCAAATCCACATAAACAAAACCAAAATCCGTTCACCACATAGGATGATATAAATTTGCAACCACTAAGGGTCAAAAGGACTCAAACCACAACAACCACCATAAAAGCCATAAATGACACAATAAATCACCATATATTCCAAAACAATAAATTTAGCAAAGATTACATGCATCCTAGGAATTTCTACAATTTATCATGATTTCTACTCATTGGATTGGAGGTGTGTACCTGAAATGAGCTTCGACGACCCAACTTGCTCTTCGACCAACCATTGACCACCACCGACATGCATGACCACAACAGGAGCCTCCTCAACCTCCAGAGCTTCGGCCATGCCGATGTCCAACAACACAGAGCCTTTGCCTCTCTCACTAGCATACGAAACAGAGGAGGGAAGAATAGGGGTGATGGGGAGAAAATGAAGAGATGGGGAGAGAGAAGAGGGAGGGATGAGGAAGGAGGGTAGGGGTGAGGTGCGGGAGCAAGGAAGTGAGTGAGGTGGAGAAGGGAGAATGTGCGCCCAAGGAGGAAAAGGAAGAAGGAGAGGACGGATGACAAGCGAGGAAGGAGCACAGCGCACGCAGGCTTATAAAGCCATGCGCATGTAGTAGCTGGACATGTGTGCACCTACGCGTTCTGGCTACTAGCACCCCGCATGAGCACACCGACCACCCCCACTGACTCCAAGCACATGCCAGCCACCGTTTGCACCAACCGGCCCTCAAGTGCGGGCCCCACACAGAACCACACATGGGTCCACAAACACAGTGCCACAATGCACAGTGCCAACCATACATAGGGACACGTAAATAGAAGCCGACCCACGAGGCTCATGCCTAAAATCAAAAAAACACACAAACAGGCCTTGGAATAATAACACCTGTCTAGGGATAAATTTGTTACAATGTAAATAATTACAAAATGAATTTACAAGTGTTACACTCCCCCTTACCCTCTCCCTCCTCCCCTTATCCTCTCCTTCCCTTTGTTTCCTCCCCTACTGGTAGCATCGAGAGATCATAGGTTGGTAGTAGTATGCGGCAATGTGTAGAGTTCCGAAGGATCATCCATGAGGTGGAGGAAGTTTCAGTGGAGCTCGGGGTCACCAGAGTTGGCTGTGGTCAGCTAGAGGATCCCCAGAGGTTGTGTATAAGGTACGCACCTCACCCTTTATTGTAGAATGCATGAAATTGGTAGAAAAACTAGGAATGCATGAAATCTAGGTAAATTTAGATTCCTAGAATTTATTGTGATTTTTGGTGAATTTATGGGGCCTTTATGGCCATTAATGATGATGGTTGAGTTTTGGGTCCATTTGACCCTTCTAGCTTTGTGATTTTGTTGCATGAGTTGTGGTGAATGGATTTTAGTTTTGATTGAGTGGATTTGGAGTAGACTTAAGGGTCCACAATATATGTCTTAATGGGATTTTATGATATTTGTTTCGGGGCTCTACCCCTTGGTCCCATTTTAGGTGATTTCACGGGCTTGTGGCTGAGGGCTGTATTCTACTTTCGCAGAAAACGGCATACCAAATCATTTCGGTATGCAATTTTTCTATCAATTTTGGTCCTTCGAGTGTTGGCTTGGTTGACTAAACCAAATTGGACTTCCAAAATAGGGATTTTCAATCGATCGATCTAGTTTTTGATATACGATTCCATGCCTTGAGTGTTGAACTATTCCCACTTTGAACGACCGATCCTTTTCGATCGACTGAACTGGGGAGTTTCGATCTTCTATTCTCAAAACGGTCTATCGAATCAGGCCCCAGCTATTTTATGAGAAATGGATTTCTATGGATTTTTTGGATTAGTTTGGTTTGCCCAATTGAGATGGGATTGTGGGCCATCAATGGTGGTCTTGTGGGACACTTGTTGCATCGGTTTTGTTGATATTTTTGAAGAGTTTTCCAAAGAGATAAAATGATTTTGAAAATGGTTTTCAAAGGATGAGACAACCCAATTTGGAAATGGACTTCTGTGTTTTCTATGTGTGGGCCGAGACACCATGTCATTGTGTCATCAGGACTAGGGAATGTGACGACATTCTTTGGTTGTCGAGCACGTCGCCTTGGTTGAGGTCAGAGGCCAAGACACCAAGGTGAATGTTTGTCGGGTCTTGGAGGTAATATACTCCTTGACTATCATTCGTAGGGGTTGAGGTCCGCAGGTTGAAGTGTTTTGTAGCATGATGGGGTGGTATGATACTCCCACTATCACCATAAGAACTGAGACTCGGGTGTCATCAGGTGTGGAGGTATGAGAATCCCTCCTGAGCACCATGACGAGGACACCGTGAGGAAGCATACCCTATGGTGACCAATGCAGGTGGGACACATGCGCCATAGTCGGCAGTGTCCTGTGAGACAAGACTACTTTCCTAGGGAGGGGTTGGCCTTGTGAAGGTTCTTCCGTAGAGAGAATCACGAGACGGTGATTTCTCCTACACAAGATGGCTTCGTCGTGGCAGTGTAATGCACTTCGGTGGCTACTTGTAGCCAGAGTTGGTTTCCTAGCACTGGGTTACCCCACTCACTATGTGTGGTTTCGGCCGTTAAGGGCCTTGCGTATGTTTTGGGCTAGTAGAGCCATTGCCTATTAGTTTAGCTGGTGTAGGCCATGTTTCATGTGTTTTGGGCCTAATGAGGTTTTGCCTTAAGGGTTTTATTAGTCTAGGAGAAAATGATTTGCGAGAAGATTTTAAAGGAAAATTGGTATAGTTTTGTTTCCGGCCGTTTTTTTTGTGTGGGGTACATGCTGAATGACTTTTTGTCACTCAAGCTTTTCTTCGTGGTTTTTGGGTTGCAGGTGCAGACAAGCAGAGCCGTTTTAGCATAGTGCACATAGTCTAGAGTCTCGTAGCCACAAACATGAGTTCCTAGTTATTGATATTACTATTTAGTTTTTAATTTCATGTAATTTAATTTGTTTTAATTATTATGGGAATTAGAGGCATTACACCTGGTCTTGCCATAATTGTAGCACATCACATTGTCTATCCCTTGCTATCAGAATTCGCACTGTATTACTATATTCCCCATCCTCTTGCAGATATTGTAGGGTCTTCTTCTTGTACCATTGGTGGAACTAGTCTTGGTGGGTCCGATGCCACCTCTTCTAGGAACACTATGTCCATTCTCAATGATAGACTCAAAGCACTCCTTTCTCTTCCTTCCAAGGCTCCCAGAACCACTAGAGCTTGATATGCTTGATGTAGGAAGCTATGGAGTGAACTTCTTCCCCGTACACTGGAGGCACTCCTCAAGGAACAATCGACGCCCTAGCAAGTTGCTAGCTCCACTACGTCGATCAGTGTCTGGCATTGGAAACTGAGAACCCTCGATCTGAGTGTGGGGTTCAACCCCATCATGAACTTCTTTGCTCGATTCTTCTTGGTGATGATAGTTTGTGAAAACGCCTCTAGCCGATGGAATGTTGCTTCATACTCTGCCATAGACATATTCCCTTGCCCCAAGATCCGAAAGTCCCTGCCAAGCTTATCTCTCCCGTACTCAAGGAAAAACTTTTCGTAGAGCACGTCCCTGAAATCCTCCTAGGAAATTATCAATAGATCTTGGTTGGGGAGCTTGGTGAGACGTGTAGCCTTCCACCATTGGTCGATATCACCCTTGAGCTGGAAGGTAGCTAGTCGAACCCAGTTCTCTATTGGACACTCCAAGCCTTCTAAGATTTTCTCTACCTCCAAGAGCTATGACTCACATTCCCTTGGCTTGCCACGGTCATCCAGGGTTGGCACACTCAACTGGCGAAATTGTGTGATCCATGAATCACCTTTGGCCACTTCTTTGTGGCCGCCACTAAGGGACTAAACAAATGCTTACATGATCTCGCAAATTTCCTATCTCATGTCCCTCTAGGTACCTCCACCCCACTCTACACCAGACCCTGATGCTAAAGTCTTGTCTCAGTCTCGGCCTCTCAACATCTTGCTACCACCAAGGAAAACACACAAAGTCAAGTGCAGCACACTTCTTGTGCAATCCTACAAAGAAATTTATCCAGACACCACTAAGTTAGCGCACTTAGTGCAACACAGGCTTTGATACCACTCTGCAACGCCCCGAACCCACGGTGCTACAGAAACTACACTACTAACTAGGACTAAAAGGGAGTTATGCTACTAACTACCCAGAACCTGTGTGCGGCCAGTGGCTCTCGTCTATGTACATTGGGCTGGACTGTACTCCAACAGAGCACCTGAAAACAAAATATTACAATAACACACGTAAGTAACTTCTAAGTCACGCAGTACAACTCCACTAAAAGCACACACAAAATACAGTTGAAAATATCTACATGGCTATCTTCTACGTTCTTAAAACTAGAATGAAACTCTTTTTGGAAATTTTCAACAAAACATGTCTTTTGGGAAACAAAAAGCCTTTCATAAATCTCTTAGAAAATCTTTATACTTTTCTCAAATACTTTCTCTTTCTATTTTTAAATCTCATACTCTAATCTTATGCCTTTCTAGAAATAACTCGAGACTAGCCCCCATCCCAAATCTCAAAATCTCAAATCAGTTGGCTAAAAACTTGATTCTCTAACTAGAACTAGCCCTAAAACACTATCATACAATATCTAATATGGCTAAAAACTTAGAAGTCAAAACTCAACTCGATTCTAGCTTAAAACTATCATACAATATCTAATCTGAAAATTTTTTCTAGTGCTTCCTTGATTAAAGGTGACCTGGCCACAAATAGATGGAGAAGCACCAACCTCAACCTCCTACACTGTCATGGTGAAAGTCCCCGTGCAAGCATACCACCATCACGACGAATAGGCTTTACTATTCTTTTCTCTTGTCTTTTCTCATTGCACAAAGAAGCACCACCCCATTGGTGTTTGAGCACTCAGGTCATCTTACTCAGCCCAACTAACACCAATATCTCTCAAGAACCCAGTCTCTTTGACTGGATTCCCAACCTCGGTATTCACGATTTTGAAGAGTGACCATTATCAATTGGGTCATGAACCCTAAGGCCACTACCCTATCATTACATGAACCTACACAGAAATCTCGGGAATCTATTCTTAAATCATGCATCTTTCTTCAAAATTACTTTTCTAAATCTTTTCCATCTTGGGAATCACTTTGTAAAACAATTCTTTTCTGGAACAACTTTCTATGAATCTTACTTAAATCACAACAAATTCTGGTTAAACAAACATTCAAAAATACACAAATCTGGCATTCTTGCGTTTCTGGGAAAAACTCAGAAAAATCAGCTCTAGGGTCCTAATTTGGTAGGCCATAATCATTCGATATGCCAAAATGTCCCAAATTTTGCATGTGGCTCTAGCCCTAGTTTGACAGACTAGAATCTAATGGTCAGCCGAAATCTCTTGATTCGACATACTGAACTTTTTTGATATGTTGTTTCAAGTGATTTTTTAAATCTAGCCTCTGTCCTAGGCAATTGATCGTCGAAATTGGATCATTGGGCGAACCCACTTCTAATGAGCCACAAAAGCTGTAAAAAATCTCACTACTAGCGTGCCAAATCTACTTCTATTTGAGACAAGTTTCATCAAAAACCATGAAACATAGCTCAAGGTACAAAACAAAAGATAACATGACTCATCTGAAGCTATTGTAGTAAAATCTCAAAAATTTCTCAAAAACTCTTGATAAATCATAAAAAAATTATTGAATCCACACACAACCATGATTTCATGGTAATCAACTCATATTCATGATTTTTAACTAAATTCACTACATTAAACAAGAATCTGAAACCTAAACTGAGGGAAGAACATAGGACAGGAACGTGTACTCTATATGGATTCTAGCGATCTCTCTCTTCTCCGATGGCCTTCCCGTTTTTCTCGATGTCCTCTAGGCTCTTTGGTACAGGTAAGCTCTCCTCACTCCAGCAAGCACTCTCTCCTTCTCTCTTTCTTCCTTTCTCTTCTTTCTCTTCTCTGGTTTCCTTCGCCCTCACTTTCTCTTTTCTTCCTCTGGTTTGCCGTTTCAACCCCTTCCCCCCTTCCCCTTTCTCCCTTATGTGGCTGCCACCATCTTGTTTTTGTGCAGGAAGAACAAGGCCAAGGATCCCAACAAATCAATGAGGCATGGTGTAAAGCTACGAATCGGGAGAGGTGCATAGTGAACGGTGGTGGGCACTGTGCGACACTGTGCTAAGTTGACTTAGCTCCCATTCTAGTCTCACACACACATGTGGGTCACTAAGCACCATGGAAACACATAGTGGGGAAATATTCCAGAGATAAATACAAATAAATTGGAGAGAGCTCAACACATATCCACATCATTAACTAATTATGCAGGTTACAAGAACAAAATTACAATTATTATGGATAATTTGGGCATAGGTGTTACAAGGATCGAGACTAGAACTCCATGCAACTGTACCATTTTAGACATGTACAACTCTGCTAGTTGCGATAACGGAAGATTCACCCTTATAGGCAAGAAGTGTGTTGATTTGGTGAGTCGATCAACGATTACCTATTGTATCATTCTTTCCCCTCCTCTTGGGTAATCCTATTACATAATCCATCGACACATGCTCCCACTTCCAAACTGGAATATCTAGAGGTTGCAGAGTTCCTATGGGCTTCTTGTGTTCAATCTTCACCATCTAGCAAATTGCACACATAGCCACATGCTTAACAATTTTTCTTTTCATCCCAAGCCACCAAAAATTTCTTTTCAAGTCCTAGTACATTTTGGTGCTTTCTGAATAAATAAGATATCTAGATCCGTGGGCTTCATCAAGCATCTCTGTTTCACTTCCTCCACCTAAGGCACATACAGTCGTAGGTCATACCACAGTCCACCATCTATACCAACTGAGAAATGGGGTGCCTCTCCCCTTTCCCGCTTTTGCCAAATATCTCGCACGAATGGGTCCAACTATTGAGCTGACACAATAGCTTCTAGTAGCCTTGGGTGAACAGATAGATTCACCATCATAGCTTTGATAGGTCCCTAAGACTGTCTCTGTGGTTTGCACTTGACCAACTCTTCCAGTAGGTGCCATTCATTGATCATTAAGTTGGCCATGATATGGGTGGGCCTTCTTAAGGCATCTACAACTACATTAGCCTTCCCTGGTTGATATGATAGGCTAAAGTCATAATCCTTGAGGTATTCCAACCATCTCCATAGTCTCAGGTTCAAATTCTTCTATGTGAAGATGTACTTCAAGTTACAATGATCTATGAATACCTTGAACTACCCACCATACAGATAGTGTTTCCAGATGTTCAAAGCAAAAACCACTACATTCATTTCCAGATCATGGGTGGGATAATTCTTCTCATGGTCCTTTAGTTGGCGTGAGGCATACGCCACCACCCTATCATACTACGTCAAGATGCACCTTAAACTAGTCCCACAGGCATCACTATAGACTATGAAACCTCCACTCCTAGAAGGCAAGGTTAGAACCAAAAAGGTGACCAGACAGGCTTTTAACTCATTGAAGCCTTTTTCACACTATCAATCCCATACAAAGGGAATCTCCTTTTGAGTTAGTCTGGTTAGGGGTGCAGCAATCTTGGAGAAATCTAGGATAAATTTGTAATAATATCCTGCCAAACCTAAGAAACTTCTTATTTTTGTGACGGTCTTAGGATTGGCCAAAATGTTTACTGCTTCCACCTTGGTTGGATCTATTTTGATGCCTTCTCTCAAGATGATGTGACTAAGGAATGCTACTTCTTCTAGTCAAAATTTGCACTTCGAGAACTTGGCATAGAGCTCGTGTAGTCTCAGTGTCTCTAGTACCATCCTCAAGTGCATTTGGTGAGTCTCTATATCAGGAGAATATACTAGCACATCATCCACAAACACAACTATGAATTGATCTAGGTATGGCCTAAATACCCTGTTCATCAAGTAAAGCAGTTGGTGCATTTGTCAGCCAGAATGGCAAGATCAGGAACTCATAATTGCCATATCGAGTCCGAAAGGTTGTCTTCTGCACATTAGATTCCTAGATCCAAAGCTGGTGATATCCTGATCTCAAGTCTATCTTTGAGAAAACCGATGCTCCTTGCAGCTGATCAAACATGTCATCTATCTTGAGCAATGGATACTTGTTCTTCACAGTAATCTAATTTAGCATCCAATAGTCTATGCAAAATCAGAGTGAACCATCCTTCCTTTTGACAAATAGTATTGATGCTCCCTAGGGAGATACACTTGGATGGATGAATCCTTTGTCCAGTAGCTCTTGTAGCCGACTCTGGAGCTCTCTCAACTCAACATATGCCATTTTGTATGGGTTCTTTGAGATAGGTCTCGATCCTAGCACTAGATCAATCAAAAATTCAATCTCCCTTTGCAGTGGCATACCGAGTAATTCCTCTGGAAAGACATCGGGGTACTCTTGCATAACTAGTATATCTTGTGCCCCTAGAATTAGTGAAGAGAAGATCGTTACATAGGATAGGTAGCCTAAGCTGCATTTTGCTAAATGGCGATAGGCCTTAATTGCTGATATCACTTTCCTTGGCTTCCTGGTCTGGTTCCTTGCACCATATACCACCCTTAGCCCAAACATTCTACCAATACTCTTTTCTTTGCATAGTCTATCATTGAACATGACACCTAATAACTAATGTTATTTGTGCAAGCAACAAATTCTTGACTTTTGGTCTATGTTGATAGAGAACAATATTGGGAGCCTATTGGGTGAGACTCCGCAAGAGTCGTGTCCCTTACACATCTATCAGAATGTATTGACATTGTATTTGATTTACAAGTTGAACTCAAATGTTAATGAGACGGCAGTCATAGCCATCTAACTTCATCATGTTATGCACTTGTTGGGTATGTTTCTAGCTTAACTGATTTAATTAGAAGTACTAATTTAGAACTGCTCTAAACCTATTCGACTGTGAAATGTCAAACGCAGGCATGGTCATCACGAGGCATTTGATTTCAATTTTAAATTCACTTATAAAGACAATGGTCTGTCGTATATCTTTCTATGATATATGTGGTATTATCAATTGCAGGAGAGTGGATATATAAGCTTGCCAACCACAAATGTCAAGAAATAGTTTACAAATTAGATGATTCCAATTTACATTACAAGATAGTTTGCTTTACTTTGAAAAAGAATTTATAAATGCCAACAAAATAATTTGAGTTTTGAGCATATAAAACTTAGTTTACATATGTTCAATTAGAAATTTACAAATGATAAGAAATAGTTTACAAACTAGATGATTTCAATTTATATTACTAGATAGCTTGCTTTTCTTCTAACAAGAATTTAAAGATGTCACCAGAGTAATTTGTGTTTTAAACATATAAAACATAGTTTACATATATTCACTGAGAAACTTACAAATGGCATGAAATAGTTTAAAAACTAGATGATTTCAATTTACATATTAAATACTTTACTTTTCTTCGAACAAGAATTTATATATCTTAATAAAGTAATTTGTGTTTTGAAAATATAAAATTTAGTTTACATATGTTCAATCAGAAAAATACAACTGATAAGAAATAGTTTACAATCAAGATGATTTTAATGTACATTACTAGATAGTTTGTGTAACGACCTATTTTCTTAGGCAGCATTTGGGCCAGATATTTAATCTAGAATTTGGGTGTGTTAGACACAAGAAATCCTATGTCTTACTCCTAGAATATTAATTTCTAACTTTGCAAGTGATGGACGTGGTGTATGGTATGTCATATGTTAGACGCATGATCAGTCGTCTATAACGCTCTGAGTTTTGTTGTTGCCTATATATAGTACAAGTCAGTGGTTTATAGGGAAGATTTCTTCCCTCCGCCCTCCTCCATCCCTTGGCCTAGCATGGGGTTGTCTAACAGTCTTCTTGGTGCTTGGGAGCTTGGGAGAGAGAAAGAGAGGATGTAGGATGGTTCTTGAGCTTAAACCTTCTTCTTCTTCTTCTTCTTCTTCTTCTTCTTCTTCTTCTTCTTCTTCTTCTTTTCCTCTCCTCCTTGACTTCACCCACTAATTCTAGGGTTTTTGTGGTTGTGTGGGCTACCACAGTGTGATGGTTGGCCAGAGGGTGTTCAAGGTGTGGCTAGGAGCTCACGGGAAGTGATGGATTGTCAGTTGGCTTACCTCGAGGGTGCAAGGTACAGACCTATGTAGATGTAATTTTAGTTTGCCTTATGATTAGGGTTTTATGCATGCATGTGTTCTAGATGGCCCTCTGGCCTCCTATAGTGGTTGCATGAATTTTTGGATGGGGTTTGCATGATTTTGTGGGGGTAAATCAATGCAAGGGTATTATTAGAACGTTGGAAGCTGAATCTTGTGCATCATATGTATGACGTATAGAATCACGCAACTTACACCCTTGACATTGTTTCTGCATGCTTTTATGAAATAAGTATCAAGCTTAAGAAGGTATTTGCATGTGGTGGATTTTATGTTTAATTTCCTCTTTTATTATGATTCCTAGTGCAAGATATGTGCATGCCATGGTAGTTTTTAGAGGATTTTAGTTAAAAATGGGAACTGAGGGTGTTGGATGCAACGCAAACATGGCTGTGTCCTACATATGAAGCTGATCTTGTTGCATCTTACACCCTAGCTGGTTAACCATAAAGCATGAGTAGTTAGAAATGATTTAAATGGATTAGGGAAATTGGTAGTTGGTTGCATGAAGTATTATTAGTGATAATTAATGATATCTAACCCCATTTAGGAGATAATTAGAATACAAGAGGACTTTAGAAGGAATTCCTTGAAAAATAGTATTTTCTCTGTTGGACACTAGGATGGGTATAACAATTGTAAACTGAATTTGGGGTTCTCTTGGCATAACAAATTGCTATAAAGGTATAGTGACTTAGGAATTCCCCTTAGATAGCCTAAATGAATGTTAGGATAATGTGGAACATTAGAGATTAATTAATTTGAGAATAGGTAGTGGTGGGGGTGCAGTGCTTTGAGTTGGAGCCTAGGGTACTGATCGTGGTGTTGGATGCTAGGAATGTCAACATCCAAGGTTAAATGCTAGGGTTGTCAGCATCCAATGCCTCTAGTGTGGTTTCTTCCTAGTTTTGCTGATATAAGAGTATATTGACCTCTTATTTACCAATGAATTGATATTTGGAGTATTCTATTAAGGGTATGAGATTTAAATTGTTTTTAAATGATTTTGAAAGAAAATACTGAATGATTAGAAAGATGTTTTCCAAAGGATTTGCAAAAGATGTTTTTAAGAAGGGTTTTGAGGAAAACGTGGAACGTGTTTTGGATAATGGTTTAAGCTGGTAAAGTCTTGAGAAATGATTCAAAATGTTTGAACTGGTTTCCAAAGAGTTTGGAAAGAGTTGCTTATGTTTGGCAAAAGTTTTGGAAATTTTTTTGGTGTTTTCTATGTGTGGTGAGACCAAGTGGCCGAAGCAAGGGCTCGTAGAATCCTAGAGATATGATACTCTTAGATTGTTGTTCACAAGGCTAAGGCTGAGGTCCACAGGTCGAGGTGTTGGTTGGACTTGAAGATATAACTCTGGCTTCTCTCTTGTGGCCATTTCAAGTAATGCATGAGGTTTTGAAAGCATGCATATGGTTTTGAAAAGAAAGAACTAATTTAAAGGCATTGTTTTGAAAAGAATGATTTCAATGGCATGGTTTTAAATGATTTGTGGCTTGCGAGGAAGAAGTGAATTACCCTATTGTGGTGTTGTGGCATCCAAGAGAGAAGCCAGAGTTGTGTGCTTGTTGGGAAATGGTGTTTAGCCCTATGTGGTGTGGCGGCATCTAGGAGAGATGCTAGTGTTGTGTGCATGTGTTAGGCGGGATGTGTGCTGGGTGACCTTTTATTGGTCACTCACGTGTATTTTGTTGGTGTTTTTGGCAAAAACATGATAGAAGTAGGAGTTTGCTAGTGCACGTAGAGCTAGAGTCACCCGACCACACATTAGGGATTCTAGTGAGTGTTTTGTAGCTTAATTTTGTTTCAGTTAAAGTGTTTTTAATATCTATTGCTTATGGATGGAATTAGCTTCATAGTTTTAAATATAAATATAAATATAAATCTAAATATAAATATAAATATATATATATATATATACATATATATATATATACATACATATATATATATATATATACATACATATATATATATATATATATATATATATATATATATATATGT
>JAMKQA010122648.1:0-10008 GCA_024699735.1 Posidonia australis | reverse complement strand
TTGTTGTAATCAATCTCTGTGAGCGGGAAAGTTCTGATTTCTGTATAAGCAACAAAGCAAAGGGCTCTAGCTTCTCGGGGATAGAGAAGTGGGAAGAGAAAGCAAGCGGTTGGTGGTGTAGCCAACAAGTAAGTCCGTTATTTTATTTTAATACGGGAAAAATCTCAGTAGCATTCTAGTAGCATTTCTACTAGAATGCTACTCAGTATCATGCAGTACAATATTATTCATAAAAGATGCAAATCATAAAGGAAATTTAAAGCAGAATTTTATTCATAATAAGAACACACTTACATAGCTTGTTCATAAGTTGCACACCATACTCCAAGTACTCTAAACTTAGAAGCACACAATAGCACACAAGAGGGATATATATATATATATTATATATATATATATATAGTTATATGCTACTACCTAATAAAATCCTAAACCCTAACGATTTCCAATCTCTACTTCTCCAGTTATCCAGTGGTCCTCCGCCTCCTCCTCCTCCTCCTTCTTAGTCGTCTGACGGTACCTAAACATTTTGGGCTACGACTCTCTCCCAATTGCTCTCCTTTCGGACTTAGTGGGCAGTAGATCTCCTCCTCGATCGCTCTCCTCCTTAGGCTCCCCTTCCGATGGTCCCTAAACACTCTAGGCTATGGCTCTCTCTCGATCATTCTCCTCATGTCCTCCTCGATCGCTTTCCTCCTGGACCCGGTGGGCGGTGGCTCTCCTCCTCGATCGCTCTCCTCCTCAGGCTCCCCTTCCAACGGTCCCTAAACACTTTGGCTCTCTCTCTATCGCTCTCCTCCCAGACCCAGTGGCTCTCTTCCTTGATCGCTCTCATCCTCAGGCTCCCCTTCCGACGCTTCTCTCCACCTTTGACGCTTTTTCTGGTCGCATCTCACCACCTTTAGCTCTCCTTTCAATCGTGCCTATCTCCTCACCTAGGTAAAAGTTTGTGTTGCGATTTTTGCTTGGAATGGGAAACTAGGGTTACAATTTGTCTCCTTTTCTTTTTTATGTTGTTCTTACTGTTACCTATGCTTTGCTCTCTTTTCCATGTTTTCATGCCTTTTGGACTATTAGTAAGTTCATCATTTACACATAATGTTGAAAATTTCTTGTTGGAATGAAATGATGTGTATGTTTCTTGATGCCTGTTGTTGGAATGAAATGATGAATCTATTTCATAAGCTTTATTTCCATGTTTCAATGACTGAAAATAAACTTCTCTGTTGTTGGAATGAAATGATGAATCTTTCATAAGCTTCTCTGTCTTGCTCTTTGTGTGATTGTGAACGTGTTATGTAAGCAAAGAGAAATGCTGCTGTTTATTCTTGATGCTCTATTGTTTGAAATGTTTTCCTGATCCTCTATTCATCATGCAACTACAATTGCTACCTTTGTTTTATTTTTTCCCATATAATTCTGTTCTCTTAGTTGTGGTTTATCAATGGTGTGGTTTTACCATGTGATATAATTCTGTTTGAAAGCTTCTTATGTAGTTATATCCTATTATCCACTTTGAACCTTTTAACTACGCATCTATAATCTTAAAGCAAGCCTTATCAATAGTGATACCATGACATCTACACATTTATTTTCTACAATGTGATACCATGACTAAATAGTAAACAATTTCTAAAATTCTAAGGTTGTGTAACTAAACATCTATTTTCGAAAACATTTTCCTTTAAAATCTTATTTTGAGGATACAAGATACTAAGTTGCCATGTAAATCTTATTTTAGGTAAAAATTTATCTGTTTATTTTCTGAATTCTGATATGTTCTATCTTTCCCTTTTTATGTTTTTATTAGATATACAACTTATTTATGAATTTTACCAAGATGAATCATGACAGTTTATGTTTTATTTTTTCCTCTCATATTTTTTAGGAATAATGATAAATGTGGAAGTCGTAGACTGTGATCCACCAATAACACAAGAAAATGAACCAAATTATGGTAAAAAAGACAAACTACATCATCAGTTTGGAATGATTTTACAAAGATTAGAGTTAATGGAGTACCAAAAGCTAAATACAATTATTGTAAGAAAATTTATCTTAATAGATCAAAAGATGAAACAAGTTATTTATGAGTTCACTTGAAAACACAACATCCGACTAAATGCTCTAAAGATTTGCAGCAAATGTTATTGAGTATTGGGGAAAGAAAAGTACATGGTAAAATGGATGTAAAGAATTTCAAGTTTGATCAAGAATTAAGTTGAAGAGATCTTTCTCGTATGATAATGCTCCATGAGTATCCATTCTCTATGGTTGAACATTTTGCATTTAGAGAATTTTGTAGAAATCTTCAACCACATTTTCGAGTGGTTTCATGCACAACTATTAAGAAGGATTGCATGAAAATTTTTGAAGAAGAAAAGGAAAATTAGATAATTTGTTGGACAGTTTTACATGCCGTATTAACCTCACTAGTGATATGTGGACGTTAAATCAAAATAAGGGATATTTTTATTTGACTACCCACTACATTGATTTTGAATGGAACGTGTAAAAATCTATTTTGAATTTTGCTATGATTGATGCTCCTTATACTACTAGTGCGCAATCATAGATAAGCTTTATAAATGGAACATTGATGAAAAGCTTATGTGTATTGTGTTGAATAATTACTCCACCAATGAAGCTTTAGTAATGGAACTTATGTGTATTGTGTTGAATAATTACTCCACCAATGATACTTTAGTAAGGGAACTTATGATGTGCTTTTAACAAGAGGTCATCTTATGGTAGATGGAAAATTATTTCATGTTAGATGTTCTACACACATTAAAAATCTTATAGTTCATGAAGGGATAGATGTCATCAAAGATATGATAATAAAAGTGCATGATTGTGTCAAGTATGTAAAGTCTTCCATATTGCAGTTGCAAACTTTTAAAGAAGTGGCTTCTCAAATTAAAGCTCCTTAGAAGTCTATTGTGCTAGATGTACCTATTAGATTGAATTCTACATTCTTCATGTTTCATACTACCATAGAGTTTAAAATGGCATTCTACCGTATAGCACATATTGATAGTTCCTATAAGCATGTACCTGATGAGGTGGAATGGAAAAATGCTAAAATTGTTTGTGATATTTTGAGAAATTTTTATAATATCATTAATAGTTTCTCTTCAACATTATATACTTTTGTAAACTTCTTCTTTCCATACATTTGTGCTTTCTATGTGTTACTGAAAGAGTTATGTGATAGCCATGTTCTATTTATTTTTGTCATGGGTGTCAAAATGAAAGTGAAGTTTGAAAAGTATTGGGATACTTCAAATATGATTTTATCCATAGCTTCTATTTTGGATCCAAGACATAAAATGAACATACTTGAATTTTACATGAAGAAGATTTATGGTAGTCAGTCTGGAGGAGAAGGTGAAAAGAGAATTAAGACATTCAAAAATTGTTTGATAGGAATATACAATAAGTATTCTTTGAAGGCAGGAAATGGATTGCAAAATGACAGTACACTTGTATATGGTGAGAGTACATCAAGAAATAGTATTAAAGGCACTAGCACAGATTCTTATATGAAAGACTGGTCATATTTTCCTAGTTTTGCTGCTATTAAGAATGAACTTGAGATATATCTTCAAAGTAAGTCAACTCAATAATCAACAAAGAATGATTTAGAAACATATATACTTGACCGAGAAATTGCATCCTATGATCGACACTGTTGATATATTAGCATGGTGGAAACTTCAAAGTCCCAATTATCTTGTTGTAACTTTTATGGTTCATGATATTTTAGCTATTCCTGCTTCTACTGTTGCCTCAAAGTCCACGTTTAGTACAGGTGATAGAGTTCTTGATTAATATAAATCTTCTATGCATCTAAGTACAGTTGAGGTAGTAATTTGTGAACAAGATTGGTTAAGATTTGAACTTCGTAGTTATAGTTTCTTTTGAAGTTAGTTTTTTTGATCTAATTACTTTTTGTTATTATATAATCCATTTATATTTAATTTAACTTATAGGACGTGATGTTAGTGAATTAACCTTTGACACAATAAAAGATGATATTGATGATGGAGCTAATATTCAAATAAATGATATTGATTTAGTGGAGCAACCTTAGTAAGTTTGTCTATGCTTAATCCCCTTTGAAATCTACCTTTGGCACAACAAAAGATGATGTTTCTTTTTTTTATCCATACATTTGAGGTGGTTGAAAATTTCCACTTGAACACTTAATATTACAAGCATTGGAAAAGGCATTGAAAAAATGGATACGAAAGCTTTTCTTTTACAAAAGTTCAACTCAGAGGAACGTGATCAGGTAAACATAGTTTATTCCTCACTCCATAAATCTCTTCCCATGTAACTTGTAAATTTTCTGGCATGATGATTATTATATATTACTATTGATGATTATTATTTATTACTGTTTTGTTTTTTTGCTTTTTCCAATCATTGTATATTTGCAAATAGAAAATGTGTGCATGTACTTAAAGAAAATGTTTCTGAATCATTGATGATGTCTCCTCCTATCCTTTGCATAATAATTTTCAGTTTTCCTCCGATGCTTTTAGTTTGCATATCCATTAGAGTTGCTGGTTTTCTGAAACTGTGTGAATGGAATGAACTCATTACGGTCTTCATGAATGTTGTATTTTAATTTAACACTACTTTTATGTTGGAGCTAGTAAGTTTCTTTCAGTAGAAACTTACATCGTGTTTGGTGTTCAAAATCTGTAAAAATATCCAAGTTATGACTTACAAGTATGTGGAATGTCTGTGCTATGCTGCAGTAGGTCCTTCATTTGCATTGATTCTAGTAAGTGCTGCAAAATTGTTGAAAATTGAGAAGATTTAGTTTTTGTTGTATATAATAGAAAGAAATCAACTTTGGAATGTTTGACAATCTGCTTGATATATTACAAATCTGTTGAAAATTGTTTTATTTAGTTATTGCATGATAATTACTGAAATGATTTATTAATTTCATTGTAGTGACTATCTTAAATGCTTTATTGCTTGACATGGTTGATTTCAAGGGACTAAATCTTTCTTAATTTTAGAATTGATAGTATATGTGCTAAGAGACAGGTAAATGTGAATAAATGAAACATCAGACACAAAACTAATAAAAATAAACAATGATATTTTTGTTAAATTGAGTTTGTGCAAAATCTTTGTTAGAAGCTCATAAATAAATGAAACATAAGATACGAGTATCTTATAACAATAAATAACTGATTTCAGAGACCAAATTTGCAAGTGAGAGGTTAGACCAAATGAACTCATAAATAAATGAAACATCAGATACGAGTATCTTAGATAGTCACATTGCTAACCAAATTACGTTTCTCTAATTAAAGAATAAGTAGCCCGGAAGTGCACATGACTCTCCAAAATGAAGCCAGTTATAGTTTCATTCACACTATTAGAAACCATTAACCAAACATGATAATTACTGTTTATTTTTTATTATTACGGAGTGGGAATTCTTTTCTTCAACCTGCCTCAGGGTCAACTATTGTCACACAACACATGTTGTTGGTGTAATGCAGATTTTTAAAACTATCTTAGACAATTTGGATATTGTTACTATCATTTATTTTTTATTTGAATTTGTAATGAGATGAGGAGGTAAATTTTTATTTGAATTCTGAAATGTTTGTTTGTGTTGTTAATTGTATAAAATAGGTTGTGGACTTGTGGTTTATTCAACAATGATTGGTTTGATTCAAATCGAGGTTACTATTCAGGACTCCAATTTATTTGAGAAATGAAATACCAGTATGTAATATGAATAGTAAAGATTTGTTTTTATACAAACTCATATATAGTAACAAACTCTTATATGTTTGATATGCTATTTTATTGGCTATTTTCATATCATTTTATCATAACTTTTATGTATCGTTTGAATTTAATTAGATAAACGTTTGTATAAACTTTTTTTTAACATAAATTTATCCAATTATCCGTTTACCCTACTCGTTCTATATCCTATCACAGGTAATGGGATGGATAAGGATAGAAATTTAGAAAATGCTGGTCAATATCTGCCCAGTTACTCGTTAAAATTTAAAGAGTAAGAGTATAAGTAAGGCTTTACTCATGCTGTACTCGTACCTTTTACAGGCCTATTCTTCACAACAATTGTTGCATGACAGGTGAGAAGATTTCAATGTTTTTTTGTTAATGGTTGAGATAGATATATTTCGTCGGCGTTAATGCCAGTAAGAAAAAACAGATGTCCATAGGCCAGCAAGGCCGGCCAAAAAAAATATACAACATCAAGGGTCGTAGGCCACCAAAAAAAATACAGTGGGAATGTTCAAAAGCCTTTGATGCATCAAAAATGGGATACAAAAAATGTAAACACCAAAACAGAAAGTCAATAGCAGCACAACTGCTCAATCATAGGAGTCTCCTGGGCAGCCTCTACAGGTGGTGCAGTTGGAGAGGCCAGGGAGGGTGATGCCACAGGCTGAGGGGCCAAGGTACAGTGAGAAGATTTCAATGTTACAACGATAATGGCAACTTAACAGCGACAGAGGCAATGGCAATGATCTTGGACATAATAATACTAGTAAAGAATGACCCCAAGGAGAGAAAAACTCTAGCAACGCTCGACTCTATTTCACCGCTCATTTTCATACTCAACTCTCCTGACCTCAAGTTCTAGATCTCATTGGTTGCTCCCTGGACATCATCCCCTTCCTCCTCGTTACCTTCCACACCTCCACATCGACCTCTTGGACGAAGCAAGACTCTCTCCGTACATTATTTAACCTTTTATCTCCCCCTCCAACAACCCTTGTGTCACCACTCCTGTCTCAAAAGTACAGCTAACACAAAAAATAATAGATATTTACACTATAATAATTCCACTTCAAAGTTAATTCAATAATTAATATTATAATCAACTAACCATACTACCCATGAACTTATGGTGTATGATTACGTAACTCTGTGTATATGTACTAGAAAACAAATGGTTACTAATTTGCACCTACACAACACAAAATAAATATATGTTAGTGACCACCAATAAGGTCACCCAACACACACCTAGCAACTACAAGGAAACTACAACAAAATAGTAGAAATCTAGGGAAAAAAACTCAAATCCAAAGTGAAACACTTAACAAAATTGTAGAAATGCTAAATTACAAGAAATTAAAGGCTAATTTAAAAGCACCTAATAACTAAGAATCTGTGTATACGGCTATGAGTCTCCGACTATATGCACTGAACTCACCAACTACTGCTTGCCTGCACTTGCACCCTAAACCTACAAAAACACGCGTGAAAATCACTTAGCACACACCCAACAAAAAAATAGAGGAAACAAAATCAAGTTTTCTCTTTTAAACCATTTTTGAAATCATTTTCACTAAATCGACCAAACCTCGTAAACTAAGTCCTATTGGCCAAAGCCACAAATCTTATTCTCAAAACATTCTGTTTTTTCTTTTGAAGTCATAAACACACATGAAACTATCCGTATTGCAAAACCAGGCCTTATTGGCCGAAATTGCCAAAATGTAGCCACATTGGCCAAAACCATAGTTGCAGGCTACACTGGCCAAAACCACAACCACACTGAGTTATGTTACCCGACGTCAGGCAACCAACTCTGGTCACAAACAACCATCGAGGTGCACTACACTACCATAAATCAGTTACCTTGCGAGGAGCGAATTCGTCTCAAAGTCCTCCCACTTGGAGAACTCTCACAAAGCCAATCCCACTTAGGAAGGTTGTCCTGTCACTAAGGACGCTACCAACAACACGGCATGTACAATACCTGCCTTGGACAATACCACATGGTCCACCTTATTAGTGTCTTCCACACGGTACCCAGATAGTGGGAGTGTCATACCTCCACACTCGGCAGTACCTCGAGTCTCAGTGTCCGGTGACAAGCATAGTAACATACCTCTAAGTCTAGACAACACCTCAACCTGTAGATCTTAACTTCGGCATCGCGAACGACAATCAGGGAGTATTATACCTCTAGGATTTGATGAACACTAGCCTATAGTATCTTAGTTCATGGCCTCAACCTGAGTAACGTGCGCGACCACACGAAAGCATCATCACACTCCCTAGTCCAGAATAAACCACCACTTACAACTCACAATCCACCTCAATAGAGGCAATACAAACCAATATGCCAAAATCATCAAAATCACATTTATAATTCAAACTTAGGCTTGGTTCGGACAACCAAATTGAAACGATCGATTGAACTTGATTCAGAAACTCAGAATGACAGACCGAATTCCGAAGGGAAGACCGAAAATTCTTGATCTAGCAGATTAAAATTAATCGGTCGATCAAACTAGTCGACTGGTCAACATCCATGGTCCAGTTCAATAGATCGAATAAATTTGATTGACCAAAATAGGGCCTAGGGGACTCATCTAGTAGCAAATCGGCATACCAAAATCAATTCGACATATTGTTTTCTACGAAAACTGAAAAATGGCCCAAGCCCTAGTCCACTCGATCGCCCAAGTGAGAGTGAGGAGCGGGCCCACTAAACAAAATCTACAATTCATGAAATAAATACGAGACGTAGATACTTGAGTCTTCTCCAAAACCACACAAGAATCATACGAATCCATGTATTATAACTCAAGATATAAATTCACATAGCCAAAAAGGGTTAAAATGACCCAAAACCACCAACTCTCATAAATATGCCATAAATGCCTCATAAATTATTATAAATTCACAATAAATTCATGGAAACATTATACACCTATCTGACAGCAAATCGGCATACCAAAATCAATTCGGCATATTGTTTTCTACGAAAACTGAAAAACAACCCAAACCCTAGCCCGCTCGATCATCTAAGTGGGAGTGAGGGGTGGGGCCACTAAACAAAATCCACAATTCATGAAATAAATACAGGACATAGACACTTGAGTGTACTCCAAAACCAAACAAGAATAATAAGAATACATGCATTATAACAACCCAAAATCAATTCGGCATATTGTTTTCTATGAAAACTGAAAAACAGCCCAAACCTTAGCTCGCTTGATCATCTAAGTGGGAGTGAAGGGTGGGGCCACTAAACAAAATCTACAATTCATGAAATACATGCGGGACATAGACACTTGAGTGTACTCTAAAATCACACAAGAATAATAAGAATCCATGCAGTATAACTCAAGATATAAATTCACAAAGTCAGAAGGGTAAAAACGACCCAAAACCACAAATTCTCATAAATATGCCATAAATGCGTCGTAAATCATCATAAGTTTACAATAAATTCATGAAAACATTATAAACCTAGATTTCATATAATCCTAGGGATTTACTACTTTTTTCATACTTTCTACAAAAACTGTGAGGTGTGTACCTCACGACAATCGTTGGTGATCCAAATCAAACCATCAGTCGTTCGACCGCTCCACCGGCAACCACCTCGACCTCTAGACGTCTTCGATTACTCCTCGAGCTCACGTGCCTCCAAGGAAGAAGTCCAAAGTCCCTTGGCTAGCCTAATCGCCACAGCACCCTCCACCACTCTCTTTCTCACACACACACACACACATGAGGGCAAGGGAAAGGAGGAGAATGAGAAGGGAAGGAGAGGAAGAGAGGGCACGAGCATGGGGGAGAGGAGAGTAGGGGTGAGCACTCAAACTGTCCAAACTGGTTAACCGAACCAAACTCAACCATTTTTAATGGTTCGGTTCGGTTTTTCAAATTGAGTGGTTTGGTTTGGTTTGGAATATCTCTAAATCGAACTATATGGTTCGGTTTGTGGTTTCAAGGACGGTTTAACCGAATCGAACTCAATATAAACTATATATGTTAATATGTATATTAAGTATTTAAAAGAATATAATTATGTATCTTTTCACTACAAGAAAATCGACGTTTAGCGAGGACAATGTTCCTCGCGAAGTCCTCGCAAATGCCTCGCAAACTCCTCGCTACGTAGTATAACGAGGACTTTGCGAGGACTAATTGTCCTCGTAGCTACGTACATCGTTAAATGAATATTGCGAG
>JAMKQA010122646.1:0-10005 GCA_024699735.1 Posidonia australis | reverse complement strand
TATATTTTTTTATATATATATATATATATATATATATATATATATATATATACACCAATATATACACACACACACATATATAGTATATATATGTGTGTGTGTGTGTGTATGTTTGCATTGGAACTTTTTTTTTACTTTGTGCTATGCAAAGTTGTTTTCTCGAGGAGAAAAATGGAAGCTCTTCTTTAACTTTTATTTCTAGGAAATGTCGCTCTCTTTTGTCCTACTTTTTTCCGTTTACGTATGCTCACAAACATCGAAGTTGTTGTTTTATTGAGATATAATCTGATACATTTGACTCTCATAAATTGTTATGCAAACCATTATCGAGTTGTTCGCTTGTTTGAAAACCTGATCAATGAATTGAATTTTGAGTATCCTTGGTTTTCCTAGGATCATGTTGTTATATGAAGACACTGTTCTCATTGAAGTGTATATCATTTCAAGCTGCTTCTTTGAATGTTTTCCACTCAATTTATTTCAATGATAGAGGTTTTGGTACCTTAATATGCACAATAAAAAATGTCTTTTTAGTAATTATTGCTACAAACAGAAGAAATGTAAAATTGATATGGTTTTTACAATTAAAACATATTCAAGCATATGGTATCCTCTTTAACTAGGGTTGTTGAGAAAGCCTATAATCCATGATATAGTTCACACCTAGTAGTAATTAACTACAAACTTAATTATCAAATCAATTAGGTCATGTTTGGTTACTATATAAAATTATAGTTTTCATTAATAATGTAGTTTTAGATAATATTTTTTTAATTAATTAATATTGTTTAGATACTAACAAAAATTATAATTTAAGGGTAAACTTAGATTATGTTTGTTTGCAATTTTAATTAGACTGTGTAAAGAAAGAATGATTACTGTAACTATTCCATTTTGGTAGTCATTTACAGTCATTTTAGGTTTTTTTTTTTTGTAAACAATGATGAGAGTAATATCCAACTATTCTTAGCGTCCCTATTTATTTAATGAAGCTGTCCGTGTGGAAGCTAACAACTATCATTTTTTCGGACCTGTTTCTATTTCCACGAAAGTCCATTTTTTCGGACCGCCGCCTCCTTCTCCCTCTCGTTTCTCTCTCTTCCTTCTCGCGCAGCCGTTTCCACTTTGGCAGTCTTCCCACTCTGGCGGGATCGCCGCCAGTCCTCCACCCCCTC
Source organism: Posidonia australis (assembly GCA_024699735.1). NCBI lineage: Eukaryota > Viridiplantae > Streptophyta > Magnoliopsida > Alismatales > Posidoniaceae > Posidonia > Posidonia australis. Next base: position 8,830 of record JAMKQA010122646.1, on the reverse strand, counting down.
ACCCTCCTCGTCCTCGTCTCTCTTCTCCTCCTCCTCCTCCTCATCTCCCCTCTCCGCGTCGAGGAGCAAGAATCCTTGGACGTCCGCCACTATCTCTCCACCATCACTGGGTAAATATCCTCCTTCTCTCTCTCTCTCTCTCTCGTGGTTTTTGGTATCTCTGTGTCTCTGTCTCTCTCTCGTCATTTCACGGCTGGTGCGTCCTTACCCATGTTGTGAAACTCCTCAGTGGTGAGGCGAATGGGTTTGTCGGGGCGGCATTGCTTGGGTTGTATGGGAAATTGGGGAAGATTCAATCCTGTCGCCACTTGTTAGATGAAATGTGACAACTGAACTTGGCCACTTGGAATGCGACAACCGGAAGTTGGCCGACGTTGCAACATCGTCCACAGCCTCGTGACAAGAGTACAGGAGCTAAAGGGAATGAAGTCGGAGGGGGTGGTGCTGGTGCACCCCTACGTCTGTGGAGAGGAGAGGATGGTGTTGGGTTCCACTGCGGACCCGGTAATGTTGGAGGATGGTGTGCCCTGGGGCTGTGGGAGGGAATGACGACCCCTGGATCAAACCAAAAAGTACATTTGTAGTGCGAGCTCAAGGTATTTGACTAAATGCCTAGGAGAGGATTTGAGTGTTGGTGTTGTTTGAATTTTTTTAACGTGTTCATTTTTTTAGTGATGCATTAGCACTTGTACTTGTGTTTGTACAAAATTATCCTTTCAAATATGATGAAATGAAATCATGTTAGATATTTATACAATCAATCTAAAAATTGATTAACAATTTATAGAAGATTTATAAAACCAATATTAAAATTGCAATAGATTTCAAACTACAGTTTTTAAATTTTTTACATGTGCAAAGAAAATAAAAAAATGTATTTTCAAAACCATAACTAGAATCCTAAGGTCCATCCAAACAGGCGGCAGGCCCTTAGAAGTTACTTAACAAAATAAATTTGCCTTCTCCTACATTTCTTGCCACACATTCTCCCTCCTTTTGGTAGTTATTTTCCTACCAATCCTACCTTTGAAGATATGAACAGACTATTTATAAAGTAATTAATTGTAAAAACCATGTTGAATTGACTGCTTGCCGCACCCTTATCATATAATGTTTACATGTAATTTCTATAAAGTGCTGATTTAAAATTTGAAGAAAACTTGCAACTTTGTTTTAATAATTACTATTCTGGTTCTTGTGAGCACAATATATTTCTAATTATTTTTTAATAAGAAATATTGAAAGTAGTTTATGTTATTCATGTGTGTGGAAAAGAAAATTCGCTATTTTTATTAGGATATACGACTTTATATATGCATATATATCCAATTTAAAAAAACAAACAAACTAGAATATAATTGAACATAAATTAAAGACTATAGTCGTGCCCAGGTTTTATAATTGAGAATGAAGTAAATCATATTAGAATAAAGATAAATAAATATATGCACATTGATCCAATATTTTTTTATTGAGAATGAGTAAAAAAAAGATTATGAAAAAAATGGATATGCGTATGAAGCAGATGTAAGTATACATATACAGATGAGATAGTATACAGATGCAATATTAGCTTACTAAAAAAAAATATTAATACGTTGACTTCCATTCTTTACTAAAGCCTTTTTTTGTTACAAACACACAAACTTGACTGGAGTGAAAGACCTATAAATTCATATGTAGTCTTGCAGAGAGGAATGCAAAGTACAAACTTATATTTGCATTTTCTAAATAAAAATATGGATATGGTTTGAAATATTTGTATTTGTTTACAAATGATATGGTTAAAATCTGTAAACAGTAAACTCCGATACCACAATAAAAACAGAAATTTAAGTACACAAAAATCTGACAATTCTCACTCTTTGTTGCACAAACAATCGGAAGGATCCAATTTCAATATGTACACAAATAGAGTAGCACACACAGTGCAAGGTATTATACACAATTTGATATGAAGGAATTTATAGGCAACATGAATTCTGAGGAAATTTTGTATATTCAGCCAAAAATCAAAACAGTGGATGGGTAACACACCGCAAACAGCAATCCAAAATGTCTTCAGAGAAATAGGAGCCCAGAAGAGAAGTTTGTATAAGCTTCAAGAACTTCACAGGTTTGGTTCTGGAAAGCAACCTCCATTGTCTTCTTTTTACCAGCAGAATGGGTTCTGCAGTAATAGCATTTAATGCATTAGAATCTGCGTACAAGGATAAAGTTTTCATCCAGTAAAAGAGCAATGCAAGCTGAAGTTGAAGGAAAGAAAAAATGAGAAGGCTGAAGTTGAAGGAAAGCTGAGGTTTTCATCAGCATACAATTGTTTTACGCAAACTGTCCTCCAAAAACCCTGCTAAAGATGTTCAGTGTTGATGATCTCTAAATTTGTTGCTTGTATTGTTACTAATTTAACACCTAAATAATGTCTATATTTGATAAAGTATATTTACTGTAAGGAAACGATCCCCTTTAACACAACAAATAAAAATCAAAACATAAGAGAAAATTAGAGAAAATACAAATAGAAATGTACACACGTAAACACAAGGATTTACGAAGTTTAACTAAATAAGTTTATGTACTTGGGGCACATAGAGAGAGAAAAAGAGATTTCACTATAAATCTAATATGAGTATTAGGTATAAAGGATTAATGGAGAAGAAGATCAAAACTATCACCTTAGATAGTGTCGTCGGTACTAAAGACTTTCAAGATATATCTTGGAAGATTTACAATTTACTAAAACCCTAATACAAGGTATATTTATAAGTGGAGTACAATAGATTCATTTATAACAAAACTTTCTTGCAGTTGTTGTCCACCAAATCCTTTGAATTTAAGTATTAGTATACGTCGACAAATCTCCTACTACAAATTTGGGTGTTAGCAGATGTCCATGCAGAGATTCACAAATCTCTTATTGTAAACTCAACAAATCTCCACATTGACTTGAAATTCTGTCTCGATTGTGATAAATCTTTATTACTCTACAAGACATGTTATATCACGTATTACACAAGCTAATCAAGTTCACACATTCTTTAAACTTGGTTAAAAGAAGAGGCTTTGTCATCATGTCTATCTCTTTAATTCCATCTGTTGCTACCTTGTACTCTACCTCTGTAGTATAAAGAGACTCTATTGTAAACTTTTGATATGAAACAATTTCTAAAAAATTACTCGGTTCTCTTGCATCACAAGTTTCCTCGACTACTGATGATGCATGTGCAAATGCGGGCTTTACGTATCCGGAGAATGGCTTGATTGCTCTTTGTTCATTCTTCCTTGCAATGCAATCCTTTTCTTCTATTGCAATTTCTTCCTCCTCTTCTTCAGGAAAATTGTCATTATGTGTTTATGCAAGATTATGAGAATTTAACTCAAATTCTACTTACTTGTCAATACCACATCTGTACCAGCATCAAAAGAACGAACAATAGAATTTGTCTTGGAAGTTAACTTCTCAATAAGTATCTTCCAATGTTTGAAGTATTTGAACACTTCATCCTTAGATTTAATAATATAAACCCATATTTTCCTAAAATAGTCATCAATGAAGGTTAACATATATCTCGTATCACCTTTGAACGTGACTTAGGAAGGACTCTACAAATCAATAAGTCCTTTTCTACTGAGAATGATCATACTTTTCTCATTTAAATGTCTCATTCTTAGATATTATAGCTTGGTGTGATCTGTCTCTGATAACAAAACGATGATAACTACTGCAACATTTGTAACTGTACTTCCCTGCATGATAGAGGTTTCTTGATCTCTTTGCCATCATGACAAGATGGCCAACCTTAGTGACTATAAATACTCCATCTTCTACAGAGTACTTGTATCTTTTTGCTTCTAAAGTGTTAACGAAGATAAGATCCTTTTTCAGATCTAAACATGTCGGACACTTGTCAGTGTCACTTTTATCCTATCATGCATTCTCAGATCAACTGTACTTATCTTAATAGTTTTTGACTGTGAGTCATTGTCCATCAATACAACTTCATTTTCAATAAATTTATAGATAGAGAAGCAATTCTTATTGGAAGACATGTGATATGTACATTCTGAGTCTAGAATCCAATCATCTTTCGATCAATATAGGTTAGTGGCAATCAATACGTAATCATTATCTGAACAATCTACCTTCATATAACTCATCTTAGCGGAATCCTCTTTGGGTTTGCTTTATTGACCTTTAAAGTTGTCATTTTTCTTATTTTGGAGTTTATAACAATTATCTATGATGTGTCTTTTCTTCTTGTAGTAGTTACAAAATTTGTTCTTTCCTTTGGACGTGTTTGTTGAATTTCGTTCCATTTTTTTACCTTAACATTCAAAGCTTTAGTCTTCTTATCATTGGTATTAGAACTAGATGACTTAACATCATCTATTGATATTTCTTCTTTATCATATATAAGAGTTTCCTTAAAATGTTGAATGAGATTGGTAACGAATATAGCAACAAAAAAGCCTAATCTCCATCCTTAATCTTCACATCTATATTTTCTAGGTTGATAATGATTGAACTAAAATCATTAAAATGTGATTTAATGGATGTACTTTCAACCATACGAAGTATGAATAACCATTACTTCAAGTGCAATCAATTCATAAGGGTCTTTCAATCCTTGCTTTGAATTTAGGTGCTAGCAGATGTCCACAAATCTCCTGTTGCAAATTTGGTTGCTAACGATCATCCGTGTGGACTTTCATAAATCTCCTACTACAAATTTGGATGTTAAGCTACAGATGCTTGCAAAACTCTTACTGCAACCCAACAATACAGTGGGCATCTGCTTGGCAGTTTCAAGACAAACTTAATATTTACCTTGACATTAATCATCACTACACAACATCCCCTAGATCAGGAAGCCGACCAGAATGCTGGCATTGAGTGGGTATATTGTAGACGACACCTTGAGTGTGATTCTTAATCTCTAGACTAGACATTTTAAAAGAATTGTTACTTTTCAAGTGTTTGTGGTTAGAAGAAATTTAGAATGTTAGATCATCGGTTCGATCCAGGGATGACTGCGTGGTGTTTCTTTTTATTCTCTTAATGCAGAAATCAAGTTATATCATTGAAAAAGATAGCCACACCTAATTAAAAAAAAAATAAAAGAAAGCAACCCACATATAAGCAACGGTGGTACCATTCTACGTTAATAAGTCATATCCTCCTAAATTATGTAAAACCCAGATACTGCTCTGGCTCCTATTGAAAGTGCTACTACCAGTATGCATCACAACATGATCTGAAAGTGCATACCAGCTTGCTCCTCTTCTTCTTCTTTTTCTTCTTCTTGTCAACCGTAACAAGAATTTCTTCCTGCTTTGCAAGAACTTCTTGCAGAGCCTGAAAAAAAAGTGTAGTTTAGTAATCCATTCAACTTCCAAAAAAAAAAAAACTGGAACGGAAATTCTTTATTAGCAGACTGTCTAAAAGATTCACCAAAAATTGCTAGAAGGTTAGGCAAAATCCTATAAATATGAAGCAGGGAACAACAGACAAGACTGCATGCCCTTCTGAAATTTCGAGATCCACATCCTTACAGTTGGAACAGTTTGCTATGTGAAATCAGTAGTCAATTGAAGTAAATTCACCTTCTTGCTTGCTGCAAGCTCTTCTTCTAAAGCATTGATTCGGCTGACAGCAGCATTGAGCATCTCCTCCTTTTCAGATGGAATCTCGACAGGTTTCGCATTGAGAATGCTGACTTTCTCCTCTAATTCAGACATGCGCTTCATAACAGCAGCGTATTCTGCAGGAGAGACTACTACTGCAGGTGACTCATGGTGGTGCTGTTTGTCCTTAACCAAGTCATCACAGTAAACTGGGGCCGAGCCAAGAGGAGCTCCATGAGTGAGCTTCTTTGGCATATTCCTAGTTAGTCGGAGCATGGTGGCAATGCCCATTACAAGGGTCATGGCTCCAGAAATTATAGGCATTTTAAATCCTTCTGGAGTCTTGGCAACCTGAGTTGCATAATGACCTGCAGCAACAGCATCCAATCAGGGCATCGCCAAGGTTGGTGAACTCAGGAATTAACCTGTCAGATAAGGAATACAAGATGCAGGTGTGATACCATGCTTCAAAATTTGTTTGTGTACATTTTTTTTGATAATTTTCTGAATTAAATAGATAGGACATAACTAATATATAGGATACAGTGCAGGGAAAGTGTGTTACAGAAAATATACTTTATATCAAATTTGTCTTGCTATTCTTATTTGTTTCTTTAAATGTTTGTAACAAGCAACAACAATTTGAAACAGACAAGAATTAAAATGGCATAAATATTACCAAGCTACTAACCAATTGGAAGTGTTTCTGACCCCATTCAGTGTTATTGATTCTCTTTTATCGTTCTACCAATATACATTTTGAAAGTTTCTAAAATCAGGGGTTTAACATGTTCATGAATTGTATCACTAATAAAAAAAAAAGAAATTTTCAAACTAAGGATACTTTGTGCAGCCAATCTGATATGTATCTCAAAGTATCAAATGGGCATTGGTCTGATATGAATGGATGTACACATAATGTTCTAAAAGGTTGTGTGTTTCATGTAGTGGAGTGGATTAAAAACCTACTCAATTCTTCTCTAATGTAATGGAAATTCTCCTCAATCATCTCAAATTGATAACATGTTTGTTTTTGTTGAGGAAAAGTTGGTTGAGACAAGGTGATGCTTTTCCTATCAAATGTGTTTTGGAATTTGAAACACTAGAATGAAAAACAATTGTGATACTTGGAATCTGATATTACTAATATCTACTTTTTAAAATAAGCACCAGGACTCTATATACAGAGTACAGTTTTTTTTTTTGTTGAGGGATCTATACAGAGTATGGTAAGTATAGTAACTTGGCAGTCTTCATGCTCTGGTTTTGCAACTCTAGGATATGTTTATGATTAAGTAACTTCTGTAGGGGGCAGACCGGGCTGACCTTCTCACAAGTGCATGGGGCCCACTGACACATGTGAGAGGGTTGCCTTAGTCAACCCTGTAAAAAATTGCTATATGTTTACAGCCTCTAGTCCATATCTTGAATAATGAGTGCTGCTATTGTGTAAAAACAAAAATTTATATGCCAACGAACAAACCTCTGTAATTTGTGTGCTTTTCGTCCATCATGTTTCCTTGCCAGAAATCCATGACCTTGTCAACCATTGGAACATTATCATCACAGCTGCTGGATTTAGGGCTATTTCCTCCAAGTGAAGCCTGCAAATACAGGTAGAGCCACCATCTCTTTGACATATTTTTGATGCAACAATCTAGTTTTGAAAAGACTCTTGATAAACATCATAGACCCATGCTTTATTTAATGCTGTTTTGATAACAATGGCTTTGAGGGGATTGATGACAGGTTGAAAAGAGTTGTGGTCTTATAGAAGTTTATCAAATTCATGGATCATTTGTGGACGCATCCTCAAAGAAAAACCACCACGGAATAAGGTTTATAATTTACGTCTATCATTATGATTATATTTAAGATATGATGCGGCAAATTTTACAAAAAGGTGCACATTCTCATGTTAGCCTTGTCATTAGTTCATTACCGCTGAACACTCTCACTAGGCATCCTTTGCTCAAATCTAAGATTTTCTGAACTCCATTTTTTTTTGCGTTGTTAATGTCCAGGACTCTAGGTGCAGCAGTTCAAATACTGGATCATTGGGTAATTTATCTGCTGGTCTGTCAAGTAGCTGCTTCTTTGAAACTTCAGTTTTTCTCTTTGGTAAGCAAGGCAACTTCAACTGATAGATCATCTAATAATATGTAAGTGAATTATGTTGTATGTGTTCCCTCTGTAGTTTTTCTTTTAGATGATTAAAGGACAATAGGCTAATAGAGCTCTATGAGAGGAAAATACTGTGAATTCTTGTAAAAGAGAAATTTCTAAGGGCTATACTCTTATACAAATGGCGGGAAAATGGATCAATTGTTTGCTCTGTCTAGTCATTTATCAACCTGAACTTAATATCGGTCCATGAAAAGGTGTATAAACAATAATTGCTGAAAAATCAGCATGTTGCATTATTGTATGACAAGCATTCATGGTTCAAATTCTGCTCCAAACATTTGACTTTCACAAAATGTACCTCTTCATGAACAGGAGACAAGAATGGGTGCATATTGGGAGAAATGTGCTTGTCCCCTACATTATGAGCCTTGTCCCCACGAAAAGAGTTGCGCTGCTTCATGTTAACATTTACCGTAGGAGCCATCAGCATATATAGAGACCTTAAATTGGAAGTATAAAAAAATAGTTCATGCATATCTCAGGAATGTATTGTACCTTGCAAAATGTCTCATCCTCGGATATTGTTTTCTCCTCCATGTCTATAAATGATGAAAGCTGTCTCGATAATTTAGCATCACCATGCTGAATCATCTATGCATCATAGTAGTATTGACATGTCAAAAAAGAAGGATGCAGTTGCAGCAGCAAGAAATTTGAAATAGTGGGTAAAAGAAAACCTTCATAATATGAGGATCATTCCATGGACCTTTGTCTGAGCGAAGACAGCCTCCAGCATCAGGGCATGTACAAGTTCCTCCAAGGAACTCAGGCAATTCACTGAGACAAATCAATTCAAGGTCACCTTGATCCTACAAATTCCGTTTTGAGTTTTTCATTCGTTGATTATTATTAGAAAGCAAGTATTTGCATGATGTCATTGTGTGTCATCTGTAAATCAGAAGAAACTAAAAACTAAATGATATTGCCATCTGCCCCGCAATGCCTACCTGGCATCAATAATTTCAAGCAGTTTGCTCTGGTACTTGTTCCCAAGAACCTGATGTAGAAAGTGAAAAAA
>JAMKQA010122644.1:0-15411 GCA_024699735.1 Posidonia australis | reverse complement strand
CCCGCATTTCTGGTTTTCGTAGACCTTTCTTTTTATTGTTTGCATGATTTTTCATGTTTATGGTTTTCCTCGTCTTCCATAATAGACTAGGTGGCGACTCCTACATTTGCATTTTATTTTGCTTTCTCGACGTGATTTTGCCGACCGATTTCGCATCCTTTTGCGGAATCTCCTCGCCGGCATGGTAACACTATTGTTGTAGGTGAACTCAATCAATGGTAGATGGTCTTCCCAACTTCATTGAAAGTCTAAGGCACATGCTCTAAGCATATCCTCCTGTGTCTGGATAGTCCTCTCTGTCTGACCATCTGATTGAGGATGAAATGCCATGTTATAGTTGAGCAATGTGCCATAGGCCTCTTACAAAGTTCTCCAGAACCTTGAGGTGAATCTCATGTCTCTGTTAGACACGATGGACATCGGAACACCATGCAGCGGAACCACCTCGGAGAAATACAGCTCCATTAGACGGTGCATCAGAAGCTTCACCTGAATGACTAGGAAGTGAGCAGACTTAGTTAGCCAATCCACGATCAGCCACGCGGTGTCGTTCTTCCTCTGAGTCTGTGGCAAACCAGTCACGAAGTCCATGGAGATGTGCTCCCACTTTCACATAGGGATATCCAATGGCTGCAAGGTCCCTCCAGGTCTCTGGTGCTCTTCCTTGACCAGTTGGCAGGTTGTGCACCTTGCCACATGGTCAACAACATCCTTCTTCATGCTAGGCTACCAAAAATTCTTCTTCAGATCTCGGTACATCTTTGTATTCCTAAGATTAATAGTGTACTTAGACAGATGCGATTCATTAAGCAGCCTCTGCCTGACGTCCTCATGCTGGGGTACATACAGGTGCATATCGTACCTCAGCTCGCTATATGCCCCAACAAAGAAAGAGGTTCTCTACCAACCTCCAGTTTCTCAAATACAGCCTGAACAAACAGATCTAGCTGTTGACAGGCAACAATAAACTCTATAAGCTTGGGGCGAATAGACAGGTTGGCCACCCAGGCACCCATCATCTCCCGAGCTTGCCACTTTGGCTTGCAGCACACCAGATCCTCCAGTGTGGTCGACTCCTTGACCATAAGGCTCACCAACACGTGCGTACGCCGACTCAAGGCATCGACGACCACGTTGGCCTTGCCAGGGTGGTAGAACAAACTGAAATCATAGTCCTTCAGATACACCAACCAACGATGCTACCTCAGATTGAGGTCTCTCTACATGAAGATATACTTCAATCTCTGATGATTTATAAATACCTCAAATTGTTCCCCATATAGATAGTGTTACCAAAGTTTGAGAGCAAACACTATGGCAGCCACCTCCAAATCGTGGGTTGGGTAGTTCTTCTCATGATCCTGCAGTTGGCGCGAAGCATTTGTAATGACATTGCCATGTTGCATCAAAATACACCCCAACCCAACACCACTGGTCACTATACACAGTGAAGCCACCAATTTCAGACGGTAGAGTCAACACAAGGGTAGGAACTAAACGAGACTTCAATTCCTGGAAACTCGCCTCACAATTCTGGTCCCAACAAAACAGAACCCCCTTTCTAGTTAATTCTATCAGAGGTATGGCTATGGAGGAAAAATCCCTAATAAACCTCCTATAATAGCCTGCCAGACCCAAGAAACTCTTGATCTCAGTCATAGTCCTTGGTCACTCCTAACTGCTCACCGCCTTGACCTTGGTTGGATCCACTTTGATGCCTTCTTTAGAAATCAAATGGCCAAGGAACATGACTTCACTCAGCTAGAACTCACACTGACAAGCTTAGGCTCACCCTGACACCCACCATGCACAAAGAAAGACTCATCCTCAGGAGACCCAAAATAAACTCTCCTTCGAGAAAAATCGATCAAAGCGGACAGCTGCGCCAACTAATCCATACTGAGTATCACATTGTACTCCTACATGTCCATCACGATCAGGCTAGCGTCGAACTCCCTGCCGTTCAGCATTAAGTCGACAGATCGCAGATATCTCCATGCCAAACTATACTCCCCTAGCGACGTTACTATGGTGAGATGAAAGGCCAGTCTAGCTAGTCTCTCTCCCAACTCCATTGCAAAAGACTCAGAGACAAAAGAGAAAGAACTCCCTGAGTCAAACAACACTTTGGCCATCCAACTAGCCACAATAAAAGAACATGATGGCCAAGCAAAACAACAATACCACATCTATACAATCAGGCAGATGTCCAGGTTACGAAGACATTACAACAATCACAGAAGGTTACAAAACCAACTAATCATCCTTACCCTCAACAACATCTCCCGAAGTCCTAGCGCATGGAGCTACAATGGTAAACACCCATCCTTTAGTCGACTGCTGTGGCGCGCTTCCTTCTTTTTTAGGCGATTCTGGACATGATCTCTAAACATGTCATGTCTTCCCGCAGTTATAGCATACCACTGGAGCAGAAGTCTACCGTGAATGAGGACAAAATGCAGCAATGTGACCTGCCTAACCACAATTGAAGTACTGGTTCCCACCAGGAGCACTGGACGCTGTCTGACTGATGGCAGCTCCGCTACTCCTAGCAAAACTCCGCCAGCCAGTAGAGGAAACACTAGACCTCCCCTTTTGCTTCTTCTCAGGGCTACATGAACTACTATCACTTGGAGGACGGGAGAAAGAGAACCGAGAAGTAAAAGAAGACTTACCCTTCCCTTTGGGATGATTCTCTAGATACTTCTAATGCACTGCTTCGAAGCGATATTCCATCCCAACCATGTCCTCCACAGTCTAGCACTGATAGCTCCTCACCTTCACCCATAGCCTTGGGTTCAAGCTGTTCCGAAACCTCTGCGCTCGCTCCTCCTTAGACTCATAGGTAGGAGCAAAATGTTCCATTCAGGCAAACTCATTCTCATACTCGAGCACCGGCATCGTGCCCTACTCCAAACTCCGGAAATGACAGCGAAGTTGCTCATTCACATGAGCAGGGAAATACTTGTCATAGAAGGCCCCCTTGAAATCCTTCCTCTAGATGCTAACAATGACTAAGTTTGGGAACTTCAGCCACCTCACAGACTTCCACCACCTATCTACCTCAACATTTAGCAGATAGGTCGCCAACTGCACCCAATGCTCCTCTGGGCACGCCATGGTCTCCAACATCTTCACCACCTACACTAATTAGGCCTCGCTCTCTTCAACACCAACCTTGCCCTTGAACGATAGTGGATGAAGCTTCGTGAACTAGTTCAGCCATGGGTCACCCAATGGCTCACTAGCACTACTCTTACTGAATGCATGGGAGATCCCGTGTGCCAAGCTCTTCAGTTTCGCACGAACTGCCTTCCACCCGCCCATGTCTTCTCGGGGCTCGGATTTGTTGATAGGAGCCTTACCCTTACGACCACGAGGAGGCATCCTACAAGGAGAAAGGCAAAGCACCTACACCACAGACAAAGTAACAATAAAAAAACCATGAAGAAAACCAGGTGCAGACTCTACTATGCATACAAAACCTATAGAGTCTCTAGACCGGACACCCTAGGCTAGTGCAACCTAGTGAACCTGGTGCTCTGATACTAGATCTGTCACACCCTAAATTTCCATAATAATTTAAAACAAATTAAATTACAGGAAATTAAAAGCTTAATAGAAATATCAACTACCAAGAACCTGAGTGTGTGGCTACGAGACTCCAGACAATATGCACTATGCTAAAAACCAACTCCATGTCTGCACCTGCAACTCAAAACCACAAAGAACAAGTGTGAGTGACACAAGTCACCCAGTACGTACCCCACAAAATGGCAGAAAATAAAACTATATTAATTTTTCCTTTAAATTGATTTCGTAATCATTTTCTCTAAAATCCCACAAACCAGGCCCACAAGGCCAAAAACCAAAGCAAACACAGCCCACACCGGCCAAAATAGCAAACGGGGCTCTACCAGCCCAAAGCCATAAACGAGGCCCTCAATGGCCAAAACCATACACAGTGAGTCGGGAAGCCTGGCGCCAGGCAACCAACTCTAGCCACAAGCAGTCCACCGAAGATCGACCAATGGCCTATGTACTGCCACGGTGAAGGCCATCCTGTGCAGGAGCGTTCACTGTCCTGTAATTCTCCCACTTGGGGAATTCTCACAGAGCCAACCCCACTTTGGGAAGGCAGTCGTGTCTCTCAGGACGCTACCAACTATAAGGCATGTGTCTCACCCACGCTGACCACTATAGGGTACACCTCCTCATGGCGTCCTCCACATGGTGCTCAAGAGGGAGTGTCATACCTCCACACCCGACAACACTCGAGCCTTAGTACTCATAGTGACAGCACAAATATCATACCTCCCCATCATGCCAAGACACCTCAACCCGTGGACCACAACCCTTAGCCTCGAGACGACAATCAGGGAGTCTCACACCTCCAAGACCCGATGACCCTCATCCTCAGGTATCTCTACCTTCGACCTCAACCAAGGAGACGCACCCGACCACCCAAGAATGTCATCACATTCCCTTGTCCCGACGACACAGTTCCACAGTGTCTCGAGCTGCACATAGAAAACCAGAAAATCATTTTCCAAAATGGGCCAACAATTCTCTTTGAAAATCATTTTCAAAACTATTTTTATATCTTTGGAAACTCTTTCAAAACCTCGATAAAATGGCACATCAGGTGTCCCATGAGACCACCTTTGATGTCCCACAATTCCATCTCAAATGGGCAAAGCAAACCAATCCAAAAAATCCTTGGAAATCAGATTTATAAAACAACTGGGGCCTTGATTCGGCATATCGAAATGGGAAATCAGTATACCGAAAATCCCTAGATCGGTCAACCAGAGAGAATCAGCAGACCGAATCGACTAGAGGACCAAAACTGACAGAGAATCGACATTCCAAAAAGGTTCGGTATACCTAAAGTCACTGATTCGGTATGCCATTTCGACTTCAGTATGTCGATTTCTATGATTCCAGAAAACGACCCAAAACTCAAGCCTTCGAAATCACCCAAAAAGGGACCTATGATTAGACCCTCAAAACAAGCACTAAAAATCTCACATAAAACATAAGATGTAGACCTTCAGGTCTACTCCAAATCCACACAAACAAAATCAAAATCCATTCACCACACAGCAAGATATAAATTCGCAAAGGCAAAGGGGTCAAAAGGACCCAAACCACAATGACTACCGTAAAACGCCATAAATGCCTCCATAAATTCTGTAAAATCACAATAAAGTCTAGGAACGTAAATTTACTTATTTTTCATGCATTCCTATCATTTTCTACCAATTTCATGCTTTCTACACTTTGGTTTGGAGGTGGGTACCTAAAACGAGGTCTCCAACGATCCAACTCCGATCTCTGGCCAACTTCGATGACTTCAGGTGTTTTCGATCACTTTGCGACCTCAGGGACACCGCATCGGAGCTCCACACACAACCACACACTCCTGCACATTTCCGCGGACCCTCGAGCACACCAAACTTGGGGAGAAAACGGGGGAGGAGATGGGGGAGAGACGGGAGAGAAGGAAGGGTGAGTGGGGGAGGGTGAAGTGAGTGGGGGAGAGCGAGTGGGGGAAAGAAGAGGGAAAAAGGGAGGTGGCCCATGAGAATGGCAAAGTGGGGAAAAAGAAGGAGGAGAAGTGTAGAGGAATGGTTGACGACAGCAGCAATAAATATGCACCGAAGGTGGTAGTTGCATGCATGCATGCGTAGTGCAACCACCTGCCTCCCGCACAAGCCAGCAGCCAATCGCACCAACTCACTCCCTCCAATCTATCCACAAATGTGGGCCCCACATGGACCCATACTTGGGCCCATAGGTATGGTGCCACAATGCATAGTGCGAACCACGCACAAGGACATGCAAACAGAAGCCAACCCATGAGGCCCTAGCCGACAATAAGAAAACACACAAACGAGCCTCAGAATAGTAACACCCATTCAGGAATAAATTCATTAAAATGTAAATAATTACAAAATGAATTTTACGGGTGTTACAACTTCACACTTAATAAGTGGTTTAAGTGTGTTTTGGCAATCTCACGTTTAGACCTACAAGGCTGCCGTCGCAGTGAGCGGTGATGAGTCCACCAATATCCTGTTGGGTTGGGATAAGTTGCTGTTACAGTAAGGCAATGTGGTGTCTTGTGTTTCTTGCTAGTTGGGAGGATCACAGGAGGAACTGTGCACCCACGTGTTTGGAGTTAGTCACAGTGGAGGTTGTGCTCTGGATCCGGTGGAGTGTCGATCTGGGAAGCAGTTCCTAGAGGTAGATAGCATATGTTTGGCTATTCTGTTGGTGCACTCCGGATCCGTGAAAAGCTTTGTTGTGTCTCAGTAGTCAGATTTTTCTTTTACCTTAGATTAGAGGAGGTTTTCCAAGGTGATGAGAGTTGTTGTTGAGCACTAGGTGCGGTGTTTTGTGGTTGCTGACCAGGTTGTGCATCAGAGTGGTGCAGCAGAAGTGTGGCCAGAATTGGTTGCATTTAGTCAATCCTGTGGTCACGTGTCTCTAAGGGTGCTCTGGATGTTTTGTGACTCTGGAAGACACTGTTTTGGAGCCTCTAGGTGAAACTTTTGTGCTCAAAAGGGACTTTACCCAGGATCTCGATGGCGTTCAGACTCAAGGAGAGCTGAGTCCTTGGTGTCACCCTGGACCTAAGTAGGATGAAATAGCTTTGTGAGGTGGAGATTTCTCCTACAGATCGTTGATTTTAGGTGACACTGTTGTGTTTTTGGTCTGGGTTGTTCTGGTGACGTCCTAATTTTCGTACCCTTAGTGTTTTGCCTAGCGAGTTTCGAGGGCGAAATTCCTTTAAGGGGGTTAAGCTATAACGACCCACTTTTAAAAGTGGTGCTTTGGCCAGATAATTAAGGTGAAATTTAGGTGGGTTGGGCATTGGGGGCTCCAATGCCCAATGTGAGACATGTTCTCATAGTGTCTTACACTTGGATTGTGGGTTTCTAGCCTATTAGTACTATGTGGTTGAGTTGGCCCTCATAGGAGTTTTGAGGGCTTGTCCTATGCGTTGGTGGTAGATCTCAATTTGCACGACTCACGTGGATGTGGAAGGTTTCGTGGTCTGGTTACGTGCTTGTGGCTTCCTTCCCTTCTTTCTCTTTCCTTTCCTTCTTTCTTTCTTTCTTTCTTTCTTTCTTCCTCCTTCTTCCCCCAGGTCCCACCCCTTCCTCTTTTTCTTCTTCTCCCACGTGTGGGAGAGGGAGGGGAAAGAGAGAGGGGAGGCAAGAGGGAGATAGAGGGTTGCGAGAGAGAGAGGGAGATGGTCGGGAGGAGGAGGATGCAGCTGCCGCCGTGCCGCCATAGTCGTGTGGAGGAGGGGAGTAGCTCGTGGTTGGAAGAGGAGCATCACTGTCCATCTTATGCTGCCTCGTCTTTGACAGAGGTATGCACCCCATAGATTTTCTTTTAGTTCCAGGTTTGTACCATAGGTGTATGATAGTGTGCTAGTAATTGTAGTAATTTTATTAGAATTTATTGTGTATTTGTGGGCGTATTTATGATTTAGGGTGAATAGTGCCCCTTTTGTGTTTTCTATTGATTTCACGAGATCCATTTGATGGATCTTGGTGTTGCTTGTCTGGTTTGGAAGATCTCGTCGAGATCTTCATTTTGATATATTGTTTACATGGTTTGGATTGGTGGTTTGCAAGATTGGGCTTTGGGTCCCATTTCGGGATACCATGCAGTCGCTTGGTTCGACATGCCGAATTATTTCGATAAGTTGTTTCTGTTGTAGATTGTCCCCTTGACACTTGGTTCGGTTGACCGAATTCGTTCAGTCTGCCGTTCTAGAAGACTTGAGTGTTGACAAAATTTCTGGTTCAGTAAACCAAACGTTTTCGATCTGTTGAATCAGGGGTTTTCAGTTGATCGAGTGGTTTTTCGGTCAGCTGATCTAGTGCCCTGAGCCCAGGTTCAGTCGACCGTTCCATTTCGGTCTGTCGATCAAGGCATTGATCTTGTATTATGATGTTTTATGTTTTGATTAATATATATATATATATATATATATATATATATATATATATAAATCTTGGGGAGATAAATATAATGGTATAAATGATTAGGATAATCATTAGATTTATCTAGGATTTGCCTAAAATGAATTAGCAAGATTCCACCTCGGGTATGGGTAGAATAAAGATGAAATGATATAGAAATAATAGGTTCCTTCCCCAGATGGTTAGAATTGGACTTTAGGGATAATGATAGCATCCCTAGGTCTAGGGCATGTGTGGCTTTGTGTGTGGTGCGCTGAATAGAGTATTCAGTAGCACTGTTCCTGGTGTTTGAGCTTATCTGGCTGTGCTCTCGAGGGAGTCAAGCCAGTCGATATCTTAAACTTGGTGCCAGAGCATATAGTTCTGGTTGTGTCTGCTTTGCTATGGTGTCTTTTGGGTGGGTTTGGAAATCAGAGGACGTTTTTGTTGGTGTTTTCTTGGGTTGTGGTCGTGGGTTGAACGTGGTGCTCGTGAACCCAAATGTTCCCAAGGTGCTTTTGCTTGGGCCTAACAGGAGAGCTATCGAGGCTATGTTTTGCTTGTGGTTTCTTGGCCTTTGGTTTTCGTGCTGCTGTTGGACACAGTGTTTCTTGAGTTTTAAAGGATATTTAATGATTTTGAAAAGGTTATCCAAAAAAGAGAGTTTTGGAAAGAGGAAAGTACAGATTTGAAAATGGTTTTGGAAAGATTTTTCCGATGCTTTCTGTTTGCGTTGGGGGTCGAGATACTTAAGGCTGAGGTTCATCGGGTCTTGGAGGTTTGACACTCATTGACTGTCGTTTCGAGGATAGGGTTGTGGTCCACGGGTTGAGGTGTTTCATGGTATGATGGGGAGGTATGATACTCCTGCTGTCGCTGTGAGCATTGAGGCTCGAGTGTTGTCAGGTGTGAAGGTATGAGACTCCTTCTTGAGCATTGTGTGGAGAACGTCATGAGGAGACGTACCCTGTGAGGGCCAGTGTGAGTGGGACATGTGCCCCATAGCTGATTACATCGTGAGAAACCAGGACCACCTTCCCAAGAGGAGTTGGCTTTGTTAACGGTTCTCCAAGAGAGAGAATCGCTGGATGCTGATGCTCTTGCATAGGGTGGCCATCACCGTGGCAGTGAAGATGCCGTTGGTCGCGCTTCAGTGGACTATGTGTGGCTAGTGTTGTCTACTTGGTGCTGAGCAGTTTGACACACTGTTTGTGCTTCTGTTTGTGTGGAGTCATAGTTTAGGAAATTTGGCTCTGAGCCTTGAGGATGCCGTGGCTTTGGCATCTATTAAGGCGTAGTGTTTTGAGAGAGGTGGCTTTGTGGTTTGGTGTTGTAGTTGGGTCTAGAGGGGACCATGTTGTATAGAGCAGAGTCTCTGTAGTTGTGCTTGGGTGTAGTTTTGGACTTGAGACGGCGAGAGTAGCCTTCTCGAGCATGTATAAAAGGTTTTAAAAGTGCACGCACATGGTTTTGAAAAGGAAAAGAAAAGAATGGTTTTAAAGGCATAGTTTTATGATTTTGTGGCCTGTCGGGTGGTGGTAGACTGCCTGATTTGGTGTTGTTGCATCTGAGAGAGATGCCAGTGCTTGTGTGCTAGGCATCGGTAGATTGCCCTCTTGGTTTCGTGACATCCGAGTGTGATGCTTGTGCTTGGTTGTTGAGTTGTAGTTGGGGTGCATGCTGGTTGACTGTTGAGTGGTCACTCACGTGTGCTTTGTTTTGTGTATTTTGACAAGTGCAGGACAGTAGTTGTTGGTTGCTAGTGCATATAAGAGGAGTTTTATTTCTGTTGTTTAGTGGTTTTATTTTACTATTGAGAGTAGTTAACCTTAGCTACATTATTAGTGTAATTGTTGGTTAATAATAAAGATAAAACAAATAATTAAATAGAAATTTGTAGCTTGGTTTTGTAGTAGCAACTTGGGGGTTGTTACAACGTGGTTAGAAGATGTGGATGGTGGTTTTGGGGGTGTTGTTGAGGATGATCATCGGCGTCTCCATGAATGTCAACGACTCTTGTGATTGCCACTTGTCGATTCATATTTGTTGGTTGGTAAGATACCGTATAGGAGTTGTGGTTGATGTGGGTTTTCGATTAACTAGGTCGGCGGCAGGATGTTGTCCAGCTGCTTCCTCATGCTATGTAATTTTCCTTCACTTCAAAACAAACAGAAAACGAATTTGGATTAGACTAGCTGTAGTAAATAATGTCAAAAATTGCAATAATATGAATAACTAAAAATGATACTAACCGAAGGGTTGTCCCTACATGCATATGCTACAGATTTATTTATGAATGCAATGATTACGTAAGAAAAGTTGAATTAATTGGAAGATACTCCCTTCACCCTTGTGCTCTCGGCGTAGGGGTTGAGGAAGTGGAGGTAGACGGAGCTCTGAAGGTGCACTTTGGCTTTGGAATGTGTAGATCTCTTGTGGATCTAGGCTTTCAGATAGAGTTGGACATGGTTAGGGAGCTATAGCTCTCTCTCTCTCTCTATCAGAATCTCTCTCTATCTCGCTTCTAGGGTTTCTAGATGGCTCCTATGGTTTTCAAGTGTCTCCTTCCCAAACACTTGACCTAACATCTTTTTATAGGGTTTTGAGGGGCCACATCTCATCAATGATAAGTGAGAGATCAAGGGCCAGGATTAAATTCTCTCAAAATGAAAAAAATAGATATTTTGATGTCGTCACCAATGAGACCGACTGTAGAATCGTTGTGTCACCACATGGAGTGACAACAAGGCTGTAGATTCCTATTTCTCTTAACGTGGTGTATCAATACCTAAAAGGCGATGATGTTTTTTTATGTTAGCTAGTCGTAGCTTTCATAGGCGTCGTGCAACTTAAAAGGTAAAATTTTCAAAATTAAGATCCCAAAATATCCTCATATGAATCTTATAGCAAATAATGAACAGATCCATACTTGAAATTGTCTTCGTAATGGAAAGAAATTTAAAATAAATTTCAAATTCAAATCAAACTAAAAATGTTAAGTAGATTAAATTTGAAATTTAAAACTCCAACAATTACGAAAAATATCAGTTGAAATCAGGGATATACTTAATTTAATATAGTTTGGTAATTATCTAGATATCTTGAATTTTATCTTTATTTTTTAACATTATCTTGAATTAAGTATAGTTATAACATTTTAAAAATGTAATAACTTAACATCAAATCTCATTTTTAGTAAAAATAAAGATAAATAATCTTAATTTAATGTCATAAATATTTCTAAAATTTTCCTGAATTAATTATCATTTATAAAGATTTATATGATATGCATATATATTTAAGTGCTAGAAAATTATAGAAATTATTATAATTATGGGAAAAATTGTGATAATATTTTATAATTGTCCCATATATCATATTAAAGCCTGGTATGACAAATTATGTAGAGAGAGAATGCTAGGATATTCATCGCCTTCTACTATTGTGCTAAGACTTGTTGTCGCTAGCTAAAGTAGCGACAAGATACGTCGCATACTAACGAGACGACAAGGTCTGTTGCCAGTCAACAAGGCAACATCCTGGTCTTTTGTAGTTTATCCCCTGTCTTTTATTTTAATCCTTATAGATATGTTAAAAGGCCAAAAATACTTTAGAAATTCTATAAAATCATAAAAACATCTTCTTTAATATTAAAATGCTCAAATCTACTACCTATTTGAGGTAAGTGAGAGTGCTAGCTTTGCTACAGCTGATAACTCGCACTGAAAATGTTCAAGGGGCTCAAACCTACCACTACTTTGAGTGTGTTAGCTCTACCAAAGCTAATGACCTTGAATCAAGTAAATTTATGAATATTTTTAAATAAATAATGGAAAATCTAGAAAATGTGTTATAGATCCTTAGCCATATGATTTGGGGCATCTCAAGGTTCTATCCTTAATTAACTCTGAGAAATGGGAAAATGGAATATCTATAGAAAGGTCATTTCATCAGAGACTATCTGAATAGGTGGGATGATGACATGAAGGACAAAAGGCTTGAGAGATAGCAATGAAAGGTTCAAGGGCAAGGGTTCACTTTTGAAGTAGAGGAAGTAGAGAAATGCAATGGAGTGGTGACAGGTACTTTGTTAGTTTCTGATCATATTGCCAAAATATCTTTTAATTTTGGTGCTACACAGGACACACTCTTTTATTGCATCAAGGTTTGCTAAAACTCTAGATATCTTACCTAAGAAGTTAGGTTATCCCTTGGAAGTGTTAACCACTTTGGAAGAGGTTGCAGTTACATGATAGTTCATTGGTGATATTGCTATAAAGATAGATGAGTGAAATTTTCTAACAAACTTTGTATCACCTCAAATAACAAATTTTGATGTCATCTTAGGAATGGATTGGTTAACACAATTCTATGCTAGTGTCCAATGTCTAAGGAAGAAGATTGTTATTGTAGAGCTTGGAAAACAAGTGGTAGTGATTAGAAGGATCTAGTATGGGAATGGTTAGAATATGGTCTCTACAGCAAATGCAGAAAAGTTGATTATGAAGGGTTGTCAAGCTTATCTAGCAAGTGTAGTTAAGATGGAATCTACTCTAGCAAAACTTGATGAGATCAAGGTTGTTAGGGAATTTCCAAAAAATTTTCCCTAGGATTTTCCCAGACTACCTCTTAAGTGAGAGATTGATTTTGTCATTCGAAGGCACCATACCGGATGACACCTATAGAGTTGGAAGAATTAAAGAAATAGATGTAAGAGTTGATGGACAAAGGATTTATTAGACCTAGTGTTTTACCATAGGGAGCACCTATATTGTTTGTCAACAAGAAAGATGGATCGATGAGGATGTGTATTGATTATCAGATGTTGAATGAGATAACTGTGAAGAATAGGTACTCATTACCTCAGATTGATGATTTATTCGATCAACTGAGAGGTGCTACTGTGATCTCAAAGATTGATTTTAGATTTGAATACCACTAGTTGAGAATTAAAGCAGAGAATGTACTCAAGATGGCTTTTAGATCACGTTATGGACATTATGATTTTTGGTCATATCTTTTGGGTTGACTGATGCACCTACAACATTATGAGCCTGTTGAATTGGGTGTTCAAGGATTTTTTGGACAAGTTTGTGATTGTGTTCATGGATGATTTTTTGATATTTTCTCAGGAAAGAGAGTAGCATAATGATCATCTTAGGATTGCCAGAGTTGTTATGTGTGTGTTTTTGGTGGGGTGTGTACTAGGTGAGCTTTTAGTGGTCACTTACGTGTGTTTGTTTGGTATTTCCATTGGTACAAGATAGGAGTAGGAGTCTACTAGTGCATGTAGAGATGGAGTTACTCGACCACACATCAAGGGCTCCCTGTAAGTAAGTAGTTTAGTTTAATTCAGTTAATAGTACTTTATTTATGTCATTTATTGTTGAATTGAGTTTTAGATTTAATGTCATTAATAAAAAAAATGTAGCTAGGTTTTGCAGTAATGACTTGGGAGTCGTTACAAAGTAGTATTAGAGCATAGGTTACCTAAGAGAATTAGCCTAGGGATATCTGGTTGTGACTCCGTAACTGCATCCATGCATTCTTGCTCCTTGTTTTGTTGATTATCTCATTTGGTAGAGTGTGAAGCTGCGTTTACCCACATGGGGCAGTTTGCTCATGACCTTCAACTCTGTAGAGTATGGTGTTTGGTGCTGTCTACTAGTTCTATGAGAATTAAGCACCGTGTAGCTCGTGGGAATGGTGACAGTTGTTTTCTAGGCAAGACTCATTGTTGAAAGGCAGTATTGGAGTCCTTGCTATGTGTAGGATTAGATGAGTCTTGTCATAGAGAATTGTGCATGCCTATTGTGCGTACTAGTCAAGTTGGTGCGCAATGGCTATGGGAAGACAAGGCATTTGTAGAAAGATACCATGATTCCTTTAAGGGAGTTAGGCACCCCATGTTAGTTAACTAAAGGATGTGTTTTCCATGCCACCATCCCGTGCTAGACTATTGGTGTTGTCATGGAAGGAGAAGTGGTGTGGCTGGCTACCTCCTGTCTAGCCCTCCATGATTAGTTGTTGATTAGATGATTGATTGTTTTGACTGTTGTTGATTGCTATTTGTTGCATGTTGTTGTCCTTATTTGATTGGGCGTTGTCAGTTGTTTCTTGTTTGTTGTTGTTGTTGTTGTTGTTTGTTGTTTGTTGTTTATTGTTTGCTATTGTTTGTTATTGTGTCAGTGTAGAGAATGTCTACAGCTACAACCTCCAATTGTTGTATCTAAGGGAAGCAAGAGGCTTCCCAGATGTGCGATGTTTGCTATCGTTTGTCATTTGGTGTCATTGTTTGAGGTTATTTGCTTTTGTGTTAGTGCATAGGATGCTTGGAGTTTCATCCTCTTGTTTTCTATTTCTGAGTAACTTAGGGGGTCCTCAGATAGTTGTTGATGTTTGGTTGTTTGTTTCTGGGTGACTTAGTGGGTCCTCAAATAGTTGTTGTTGTTTGGTTGTTTGTTTCTAGGTGACTTAATGGGTCCCCAAACAGTTGTTGTTGTTTGGCTATTTGTTTCTGGGTGGCTTAGCAGGTCCCCAATTGTTTGTTACTTGTTTGGTTGCTTCAGGGTGACCTCGGTGGGTTCCTAAATATGTATTTGTTGTGTGTTGATGAGGGGCGCCCTGTTTCGATGCTCAGTTAGGTTTTACTTAGTTGTGGTTTGAATAGCCCAATGTTTTTCAAGCAATAGAGAATCTTTCTTCGATTTGTTATCTTTTGGAGTATCCTGAAGAGGATGCTTCATTTAGTTGCCATTGGGGTGTCCTAGAGGGGTGCCTAGTTTGTTTCCTATTTGTGGGTGGATCGAACAGTGTTATGCTATTCAATTTCGTGGAGATTCTTCCTATTTTATTTGCTTTCGAGTTTTCATTTCTGCGACAAAAGAGGGCGAAGTTGGTGGAGGTTTGTACCGCCCCGAACCCGGGCACGTTACCAAAACACAGTATCACAAGCCTAATTACACAAATCACAGAACAAAAGGGCTGTAACTAAGGCTCACCTCTAGGATCTTGATGCGTGGCTAGAAGCTCCAATTCCTGCACCGGAAACTGGCTACACGCGGTCTGCACCTGAAAACACACAGCACGCGTGAGTGACATCTAAGTCACTTAGTACGCGCCCCCAAAACACCCAACTACAAGCAAGCACAACCAAACCAAAAGAAAACCTGTTTCCTATCATTGCAAGACTTGGTTTTCTTCCTAAAAAAAATCATTTTCTTTATTAAATCAACACTTGGGACCTCAATCCCAAGCCAGGCTTTTTCAAAAGCCACAACCTTTTTTCCTTTCTCAAAACATGTGGAAATTCATTCAAAAACCACTTTACTTTTCAAAACATTCTTTTCAAAACCCTTTTGGAAATTCATTCTCTTTTCCAAAACAATTCCATTTCAAAACTTGGGATTTTTTTCCCAAAACACATTTC